>VDFB02253539.1:221220-298623 GCA_007258455.2 Sequoia sempervirens
GGGAACAACCTACAAACCACATCATGGTGAGCTATCTAGGATCTAGTACAAGCATCCTTAAAAGCTTGTATGTGCTCCTCAGCACTCCTTGATTCGCCATGAATGTATTTGGGAAAAAATATTTCAGGATTCTTAGGCATATCATGAAAGCCTCCAAGAATAGTCCCCAATGGAGAGGGATTATTCAGAAAAAATTCCATTGGTGGCGATGGTGGAGGTTGAGCCAGCTGTTGGATGGGCTGAACCAGCTGTAATGGCAATTGAGGTGGATTTGGTGGTGGATTTGGTATCAACTGGGGTATTGGTGGAAATCCTGGTGGAGTGCGCGGAGCTGACAAGGGTGGTAGAATGGTTCCCCCAATCCTGTGAATCTTGTGTCTCATTGGGGTCTTGAGCTCTATCAAAGGTGGTGGGTTTTTAGTTGATCAAAGAACTCTATGGGACCTCTTTGGTGACAAAAACCCATCGTTATCCAGTTTGCTTTTCTGCCCTCCTTCTAGTACCAGAATCTATTGATGTGCCAAGTTGACACACAACATGCAGGTAAGATAAAAGAAAAATAAATATCTCACCTCTCCTGAAAGAGACAATCAGTGATCCAACTAATCACCTCCCAAGGTCTTTGATGTTGGTTCACAACGTTTATGTTTCACAGAGTGGTCAATATGGTTGTAATGTTCAAGGGGCCTGCTGGTTTTGAGCTTCTGAATTGTTGCAAGATCAAACATCTATCTAAACCTACTTTAACCAGGGGTTTCAAAGAAATAGAAAAAGATAGATCAAGGTTCTCAAACTGAAAATAATGTTGATTCATTCAAATAATCAGACTTGTTACCTTCCAAGGAATTCCAAAACTAGAACTGCAGAATAAAATTAACTTGTAATTGATACAAAGTTTCATTCATTCACAGTGCAAACTTTAACAGTAGATTGCAAATCATCATTCAAACAAAACATAAGATAAAATTTCATTCCTTGAGAGCTTTTCAAATCAAATGATTAACCCAAAATAAATACCATTCTAGAGCATAATATGAAGTAGATTTAAATCTAGCTACTTCTACTATTAATGAAACAGATAAGCAACATTTACAAATCTGGCAAGATCACCAATGTACAGAAACCCATGTCTTCAAATTATCTCCATCTATGCTAATAAAATCAGGAAGATACATCATGTCCTCCTGCTGAACTACAAAAATGTCTAACTTACTTCAAAACCCTAGCTTGCTTTTCTTTTACCTTTGTTCTACTACCTTCTGAATCTTCCAGCTTGCTAGCTAACTTGTCTCCCTTCTAATCCTAGCAACACGCCTCTTTTAAAAAGAGGCGAAAGCCATATATAAAACGCATCAAAATGCGTCAGCCCAATTTAGGGTTTACAAAATGAGTCAGTTACAGAACACGTCGTCCCTAGAAGGAGTTTGAAACAAAGTCAAATGTGCATTAAATGCAAGGGAACCGACCAAAGGCAAGAAATGAACCAAAACATGTGAAGAAGAGGCAAAGCGAAATGATGAGGAAGCACGACTTTCGACGCATCTTTGCATTAACTGCTTCTTCCATGTCGCCCATACCTTGCTCCATTATGGCCTTTGTCATCAAGACATCCTTTGCAAGCCATTCGCAAGTGGCATAGGCAAAACCCTAGTTCACCATTCAATGGAATCAATGTTATTCCTCAAATCGGCCCCATCATATTGTCCCAGTCTCTCTTAGCCATTCCAGCCCCTGCCTTGCTAGACTCAGCCTGCATTCATCAAACACAAATGTGAGAATCCGACTGTTAACAACATTTCATCAAAGTGTTAGCTTAAAGTCATGATAAAAACCATTAAATTAGCCATTAAGCATCAACACTGGATCATCAAAATGAACATAAGCAACATACAATAGTGAAATTTACCAAATTAAAGCATGGAAACATAAGAATTTATCACTAGAATCACCCATTTCACCAAATTTCCTAGTTCCACATTGCCTCCCAGAAAATCCAGAAAAATATGAACGGACTGGAATTCCATGAAAATGACAACACAGCACGAATTCCGGGAAAACGAAGGGGAGAAGGGGAAATAGGGAAAATTCGGTTGGACTAGAATTCTGTAGACGACTCAGAACTCAGAACTTCAAAAAACTGAAGGGAACTGGGCAAATGAAGGAATCCGGGAAAATCTGACCAGGTAGGAAAATCCTGAACCTGACTGAAAACCCGAACACCGGCAACGACTTCACTCAAATTGACCGAAGGTCACAAATTTGAGGACCCTGGGCACATAAATCACTTAACACAAGCCTCCTATAGATCTTCTTTGAATCCTAGGCTCAATCGAAAGCAAACCAAGACTAAATGGTGACGCCCTAGGCATGAAACCCTAGATTTCAACCCTGAACGCACAAGGCAAGCAACAAAATGCCCAAACATACAGGAATTCAAACTTCAAGCAAGAGCATAACGCTTTAAAGCACAAAAAGATGAACATCTCAACTCAGGAGAATGCAAATGATAAAGTAAAATGGCCTAAAGCCCCAAAATTGACCAAACTCGGAAACCCAATAGCCAGGCAGAAATTCAGAAAAATTTGACCCAGGCAGAATTCCACGAAGTCCAGAAATCTCTGAATTGTAGTGCAAAGCAGGCCGGGCCAGACTCTGAACACAATCTGGGAAAATCTAGATGGGGCAGAAAATCCTGAACTGGCTCGAAAATTCGAACGGCAGCAAGAAACCAGATTTTGAAAGAAGTTCGAGAAAATCCGAACGGACAGGAAAACCCCAAACCAAGGTGAAAACCTGAACTTAGCCCAAAACACAATATTTTCAAAAAGCAGCTTGGGAAAAACACTTGGGAAAGTAAGATAAACATATTAAGCATATGCCAAGGCAAGAAAAACCTCAAAAATTGAAGGGGGAAAAACGCAAAGAGCGAAAGCAAAAGAGGGTCCCATTTTAATCAAATTTTAAATGGGGTGGTTCTGCAAGGCATAACACAGTTGACTTTCAAATAATCCAATCGCTTACACTTAAAGATAGTTATCCAATAATTTTGGAAAGACCATGGTTGGCTACTGTCACTGCTAAAATTGATTGTCAGGAAGGTGGTATGACCATTTCACATGGTCTAGATAATAAACGTTTATTTTTATATCCTCCTACTAAGCCTACTGAATATAATAGTCTGGGTTGATGAACCAGAAGAATTTAGTGGGCAAGACAGCTTGGCCTCCTTGGCCATGGTAGTGATTGAACAACATGGAGAAGAATTAGAGGATGAGTTAGTGAATGAGGTTGCACATTTGGCTATAGGTTCGAGTGAAGAAGTAATAGAGGATATACCAGAAATTTTGGGACAACCAATTGATATAAGTGGGATGGAACAAAATTATGTTACCATGGGGATGCCTTGTCCCTTGGCTAATATGATTCCTAGAACGAGTTATTTCTTTGATGATATTACGAGATTTCACTGACTTATACCTCATAGTTGTCCTCTTAACACTTTATTACGACCAATACATACTATCACTTTGGCCTATCCAGGAACAAAAAAAATTATATTATTACCAGGAAAAACTGTGAATGTCAATAGTTGGTTGACAAAAATACAAGAGGATAAATTATTTAATGTGCTGGTAAAAAGGTCTAAAGCTTTCGCTTGGGACTATATAGACATGAGGGGGATTCACCTGAGTGTTTGTACTCATCACATTTATATTGATCCTAATATAAGACATGTTCGTCAACCACAGAGGAGAATCAACCTCGCATTAAAAGATCTTGTCAAAATAGAGATTGAGAAACTCCTTCGTGTAGTATTCATTTATCCTATCTCAGATAGTAAGTGGGTGTCACCTATGGTAGTTGTACCAAAGAAAAATGGCAAGTGGAAAATTTATGTGGATTATAGAGAACTTAATAAAGCCACTTTTAGAGATTATTTTCCCTTACCATTTGCTGACCAGGTTTTGGACAATTTGGCTAGGAGGAAATATTTTTCTTTCTTAGATGGATTTAGTGGTTACAACCAAATACAAGTAGCACCAGAAGACCAAGATAAGACAATATTTACTTGTCCTTGGGGTACATATGCATACTGAGTTCTTCCTTTTGGACTTTGTAATGCTCCAACGACTTTTCAGAGGGCCATTTTGGCTATATTTGCAGCACTTGTCAATGATTGTGTAGAGGTTTATATGGATGATTTCACAGTATATGGGTCAACTTATGATGAAGCTCTTCAAAACCTGGATAGGGTTTTGGAGGTTTTAGAGGGAAACCGGTTGTCCCTT
This sequence comes from Sequoia sempervirens, assembly GCA_007258455.2. Classification (NCBI taxonomy): domain Eukaryota; kingdom Viridiplantae; phylum Streptophyta; class Pinopsida; order Cupressales; family Cupressaceae; genus Sequoia; species Sequoia sempervirens. The sequence continues at coordinate 225,510 of VDFB02253539.1, forward strand.
AGCCACGAAAAGTGTTTAATAATGGTGGAACAAGGAATAGTCTTAGGCCATCACATTTCCTCGAAAGGAATAAAAGTTGATCCTAAAAAAATTGAAGTCATACAACAATTGACTGTACCTCAAACACAAACATATGTTCGAATTTTTCTTGGACATGTTGGATATTATAGAAGGTTCATAGAAAGCTTCAGTAAGATAGCAGCCCCTATGTTTTCTCTCCTCCAAAAAGGTGTGGAGTTTAATTGGACATCTAAGTGTCAACAATTATTTGAAATGATAAAAGAAAAGCTTGTCTCTGCTCCTGTACTACGTGGACCAAATTGGAGCCTTCCCTTTCCCATTTATGTTGATGCTTTGGATGATGCAATTGGTGTAGTATTAGGGCAAGAAGATGAGGATGGGGGTAAATATGCCGTATATTTTATTAGCAAAAACTTAACGTCTGTTGAGAGAAACTACACAATAATAGAAAAATAATTCTTAGCGGTGGTTCATGCCATCAAAAAGTTTCATCATTATATTTAAGGATATAAAGTTATAGTTTATACAGATCACTCAGCTGTAAAGTATTTAATGAATAAACCTATAGTTAATGGTCAAATAATGAGATGCTTATTACTTCTTCAAGAGTTCAACGTGACAATACTTGACAACCCAGGGAAATTTAACTAAGTGGCAGACTTTTTATCTCGAATCAAACAAGAAGAGGGTGATTGAGCACATGTACAAGATGAGTTCCCAGATGAAAATGTGTTTGCTATCTCTATAGAGGTTCCTTGGTTTGTTGATATTGCCAACTATTTAGCTACTTCTGAAGTACCTCCTGAATTTACATCAAAACAAAGGAAGTGACTTATTCGAGAGTGTGCACCATTTAAATGGATTAATGGGATTTTATTTCATTGTGGACCTGATATGGTTTTGAGAAGATATGTCAGGGCTGATGAAACTTATAATATTCTGAGGGCCTGTCATGATGATCCTTCAGGGGGTCATTATTCTGCAAAAAGAACTTCCCATAAAATTTTAGGTGCTAGATATTATTGGCCTTCAATGCATAAAGATGTTAAAAATTATGTTCGTCATTGTGATGAATGTCAAAGAGTAGGAAGACCAACTGCTTTGACAGAAATGCCTTTGCAGCCTCAAGAAACTTTGGAACCATTTGAAAAATGGGGGTTAGATTTTATCGGCCCCATAGATCCTTCCTCTCAAGGGAAAGAATATATATTAGTTTGTATCAATTATCTGACGAAATGGGAAGAAGTTCAAGCTTTACGAGTTGCTAGAGAAGAGCAAGTAGCTGATTTTCTCTATAACAATTTTTTTCTTTGATTTGGAGCCCCCTGAACTATTGTTACAAATCAGGGACCCCAATTTATGTCTAAATTTCTCCTAGCATTTACAGACCACTTTCAGGTGAGCCATAAGAAGTCATCCCCTTATCACCCTCAAGCAAATGGTCAAGTAGAGGTGACTAATAGGGAGTTAGAAAATATACTGACAAAAACTGTCTCTTCAAGAAGAAGAGATTGGGCCAAGAAATTGCCTGAAGCCTTTTGGGCGTACAATACAAAATGGAAATCTACAACTGGATTCAATCCCTATGAGCTTGTTTTTGGAAAGAAACCTCTTCTTCCCATTTAATTTGAACTTCAAACCCTACATACAGCTATGGAGTTGGGTCTAGATTTGAAACAAGCTCAAATAGAATGATTTTTATAGTTAAATGAGTTGGATGAGCTTCGTATGGATTTTGTTCATCAAACAGAATTAGTTCAACATCAACAGAAAGTTTGGCATGACAAATATATTAAAGAGAGAGAATTTCATAATGGTGACTAGGCTTTGCTATTCGATTCAAGATATAAAGACCATAAAGTAAAACTTAGAACTCATTGGTTGGGGCCATATGAAGTCTCTGAGATTTTCTCGAATGGCACAGTTCAGTTAAAACCTATTGATGGAGATTTATGAACTCTCTTAGTTAATGGTCATCGCCTACATATTTACCATAAACCAGTTAATAAAGAAGAATTTATAAAGCTGGTAGAAATGCAAGAAGAGATCCAATGCATTGGCTCTGCTAAGGTAGAGTCTATTTGATTTAATGTTTATATGCTATCTTTAAAAAAAATATTAAAAAATTTAAAAAAAATGATGATGAAAATTGATGGAAAATTGTAATAAAAAGACATGTGTATCCAATTTGTTTTCAAAGCATTTTTTTCATCAATTTTTGGACTTAACACGTGTTTTCATTTTGCAAGACCTCTCATAAAGGAATAGCAACTTCCAGAGCACCATTCCAAGATGCTTCAGAACTTGGTCATTGAGCTAGCCAGTGCTCCAAAACTTGACGGTCTGAACGCCTGATGCTCCGGAACCCGCTCTTCAGCCTACCCTATTGGAAGGATGTTCTTGTGGAATGATATAACTCTTGAAGTTTGAGTTAAGTGGTGTTTGTTATCTTCTTCTCTCTAGTTGCTGCTTTGGTTGCATCTTTCGATGATGCTCTGAAACTTTCATCTGGTTGTTGCTCCGGTTGCATCTTTTGATGATGCTCTGGAACTTTCATCTAGTTGTTGCTCCGACTGCATCTTTTGACGATGCTCCGGAACTTTCATTTAGTTGCTACTTTGGAAGCATCTTCCGACGATGCTCTGGAACTTTCATTCAAATACCATTTCAGCTGCATCTTTTGGCGATGCTCCAAAACTTAACCACTTTCTTTGTCTAACTGCATGATTTACGCGTGCTCCGGAACTTATTTATTTTCATTTCACCAACTCCTTTCTAGAAAAAATTTTCAAATCTTTTTCGATGCTTTGATTATCGTACATTGGTACACACGCCTTCTTTTTCCATTATAAATAAAATCTGTCGTAATAGTTTGTCTTCATTAATGACTTTGTCATCCATGAGCTTCCTTATTCATGTCATAATAATTATACCATCACCTCAGCCAATACCCTTGCATCATCCTGTCAAATCGGTAGAGGTATAAGATCTTCAAGCAATCATGGAATGGAAGTAAGTACAAATTTTTGCTTTAAATAAGTAGTTATTTTCGAATAAAATATGATTGATTGGCAAGAGTTTCTTTTCCCAATTTAGTAAATTGAGCCACTTGGTGATTAATTGTTAAGTACGCTACTCTTTTTGCGGCCCTTCATGCAAATTGAAATTATTACACAACAAGCTCCAAGCAAGAGTAGAGTAAATGATTACAGTCTGATCATATTTTTTAAAATATCAGTGCACAAGTCTTTGGCATTATTGAATTTTTTAGCATGGTGGTAAGCAAGAGAGAGAAAAAAATGAGCGGTACAAAGAAGAAATCTGACCCGACTTCTGCAAAAAATCTCTTAGGGTTAAGTAACATCTCTCAGCTATTTGAAGAAGTGGGCTGGTTGGATTTTGTTAGGAAATTCGAAGGGTATAATGAAAAGCTGGTGAATGCATTTGTGGAAAATTACTCTAATGCTCAGGTGATTCTGCATGGGAAGCGTTTCAAGGTGAGTTCAAAAATTATCTCTTCTATTTCAGGGTTAGAAGATTCTGGCATTAAAATATCTGAAACAACACAAACCACATATCAGAAATTATCATAATTGTTTCTTAGACAGGGAGATCCTCAACCCATGATAGTTGTCATACTAGGGGACAAAATAAGGGGTTTCAGCGAGCTTCTATCTTAGAACCCTGGGGTACTATTGTTGCATGGATTATTAGATATTTTACTTGTGAAGGTCAACTCACCACTGTGGTAGGACCAACATTCCGCATGTTAACACATTTGCGGCATGGGAAGGAAAACCCTGCTCTAAGGGTTAATTTGCCTCATTTCTTGAATGATTCTATTAATTCTTCAATAGAGAGATACAAAATTGGTTCAGGGCCATTAAAACATCATGGGTTAATTCAATTGATTTGTAAATATCATTTCCATAAGAAACCTAAAAGCAAATGGGAAATTTTTTTGGGGAAGTTTGATATGCCTACATCAGAAGGAAGTTAGAATTAGGAGAATCTTCAAAACAAGTTGCTTCACCTTCTGGAGCAACTTCCCCCAAAGACCCTAAGGCTCCTGAACCCCAAATTCCTACGATAGTTGGTGAGGAAGTGCCAATTTAGAAATGATGAGTTTGAAACTCCGGCCTAGATAGAAGATGTAGAGATAGTGAATCCAAATGTGGATACTCACCCTATTAAGAAGAGGAAAAGAAGAACTATTCTTCTAAGTGATCCAACTATTTTAAATTACCAGGATACTCCTCCTTTAAGGCGGAGTAAAATATTATCCTCTAGATCTGCAGAAACCCCAACACAGAGTAAAGAGAATAGGTCAAAATCTAAAAAGCAAAAGAAAAACTTGGAAACTAAGGAGTCAATTCACCACTCTTCAGAAAAAGAAATGTATGTTGAAGAAGTGCATTTTCACTTGGTGTCTGAAGAAGAAGTTGTAGAACAAGAAAAACAGGAAACAGAAAGGGGATAATCTCCACTTCCTATGGAAGTTGATGATAGTATATTAGGAAAATTGTCTCCAGTTATTAATAAAGCTGTTGAAATTGTTGAAACTAAAAATATTAACATAGAATTGGAAAAATTGAAATTAGAGATAGAGGAGTTAAGAAGTCAGTTGCATGAAAATAAGGAAAAGATGGAATTACAACAAGAGGAAATAATGGTGTATAAGACTGTAATAAATAATAGAGATCAAGAAATTCAAGATTTAAAGTTGGAAATGTGGGGAAAAGATACATCTATTAGTGAGCTGCAAATGCAAATTCAGAATTGTAATGAGGAAAATAGGATACACAGGGATGGATTAAATAAAGAAATTCAAAATTTAAAAGGAAATTTTATGCTCATGTTTTCAACATTTGAAGAGGAAAAGAAAAGACAGAAAGAAGAATTAAATGCTTCTCTTAGTAAGATTGTAGAATTAGAGCAGGACTTACAGGAAAGCACAAGAAAACCAAAGATGGAATCCAAAGAAGTTCAAACCGAGCCAACGGTAACTGAATGGTTCCAAATTCAGATTCCTCCATTATTAATGAAATGGATGGAACGGTGCTATTTCCTAAGGAATGCACAAGTTGAGAATAACAGATTGAAAATGGAAATGGTGTTATTAAGAGAAGCATTTCATAAAGCTTATAAGGGAAAATAGGATGCATGTCAAATAGCTGAATTTCTTTTATCCTGTAGGAGACCATCCAGATTGTATTCCATGTTTTTGAATGAACAATGTTTTAGATGGAAATTGCTTAGAATTTACAATGATCAGCCTTATGAACCTAATGATAAAGAATTTGTTAAAACATTTGCAGACTCAAAGCCCGAGGAGCAAGATATGCTCTGTGAATTCTTTACCCATGATCTTTTGTTAGAAAAGCATACTGATTTCTTTGTTAATCTTTTTGTGGGGGAATTGCAATTAATATCTCTATTGTCTACTATGTGGAATCAAATCTATTGGTAAGAACATAATAAAGAATATGTTCAAGCAAAGAAAAGTGTAGGACTTCAAATGAGATCTCCAAATAGTAGACCAGCAACTTTTAAAAAGACATTTGTAGCTCTTTTGCTCGATGAGAAAATGAAGGAAAGGTATGATGATAGCCTTCGAGTTTGTTATAATCATTTCATAGAATAGGGGAAAATTTTGGTTGGCAGGGCTTGGCATGCATGTGAAGAGAGATACACTCCATTGCCTATATATCTAAAGAAAAGAGAAGTGATCTCTCCTCTTGGTCTTAGATGGTCCTTCAAAAGAGCGGATGCTTTGGCCAAAATTTTAGGAGATCTCAGGACAAAATGGATAGGAATGAGGTACAGACCTCCTTTACTACTATATCCAGCCCCTGATTTTCATATTAATATAGATCAGGATGATAGAATTTTCAATGAATGGAAACAGGGAGTTGCTTTTCATGGAGGCTTCCACAATTCCCCTGTAAACTTTGATGTCACAGCAAAAGATTTGTATGATATCAATGCAAAATATGAAGAAGGGAGTAGAGGGCAGAGTTATAATCAGGGGACAGGAGGATCTACCAAGAACTAGGAAGGGGAGGAAATGATGAGGTAAAAATAACCTCATCATAATAATACCATAAAGACCTGGTTCATACATGCAAATCTCTATCCTCTGCCAATTAATTAAATTTTAGGAGAAATAATTGCTTAATTTTAGTAAGAACTTGTATAAACTTTATTTCTTTTGATTTCTTAAAGTAATTTGCCAATACATATTTAATGGGTTGTTTTAAGTGTTTTGTAGATAATAATCGGTCAATCAAAGTTGCAAATTGAAGCATACAGCTGGCACGTGCTCCAGAACAGTTAGAGATATATGCTGGAAATATGCTCTGGAACTTCAGGGTGATGGACCGAAGATGTAGTTGTTCTTAAAGTTGTTATTTCTATTATCCTTTGAATTAAAGACTTTATGGCTCAACTTGAGCCTCTTAAATACTATGTAATGAGATTAAAGATATACGAGTTATCCATAGATCTGTTCTAGATATTTTCAATGGTTATCTATACCATTTGAAATATAGGATGTAGTTACAGTTTCTCTATAAAAAGATACGATCTTTAGAAGTGAGATATACAGTGAAAAAGTAATGTCATACTGTCAGAATGTTTCCAAGGTTTATGAATAAAGAGATTGTTATCTAAAATTTTGAATTATGAGTCACAGATGATAACTATGATTGATAGAAGTGTTTTTGGAATACTTGTGAATGTGAGCTAAGAATGAATGTGTTAACCCACAAGCTGGCCACTCGACGGGAGTAGATAAGTGTTTTATTTTATTATAGCGTTGTTCTGTAGAGAGTCATTAAGTTTACTATTATGAAATATTAGTTTTGAAGTATTTGTGATCTTTTCACTTCCATAGTTTCAGTTATTCATTGTTAGAATCTTTATTGTTAAGAAAATGTTTTATGGATTGCTATAAGTTTTTTTTCTTTTATAATTTTTTTTAGCTTCTTAGTTTAAGTTGTTTATGTGCTTTTCAATTTAGCTATTATGCTTTCTAAATTAGTTTACTTACGCTTCCAGTTCAAGCATTTTCTGTTCTCTTAGGAATAAATTACTTTGCAGTTTTATAGTTAAACAGTTTGAAGTTAGAATTAATCTTGAGTTGTTCTTAAAAGTTAGGAAACCTAAGGGAGATACTTTGGACCTCTTCTATTGCAAATTTCCTTGAACACTACCCGGTCGACAAATCAAATATTATATTCTAAAGTAATGGGACCTAACAACAGCCTATCATACGGGAGACAATTTGGTTTTATTATAGTTGTTAAAACTGATATTAAAACTAATCAACCTCTAAATGGCTTTCCTATGAGAAAAGACAAAAATAAATAAACAATATGGAACCCGAATGGAAGAAATTGTTTTTTTAAGGGGGTAATGGTTGAGATTATTGTTTTATTTGTAAAAATAAGGGAAATTTGTTGTAAGGGGGTTATTTTATTAAATATGGTGGTTTAACCCCATATGGGAAAATTATGTATAAAAAGGGAGGAATTTAGGACTTGGAATAAGCAAGTGGTGATTTTTATGAGAGAATTCTGAATTGTGGAGAGAATTTTGTATGGAGTCTGAGTGTCTGAATTTGTGCATCGAAGGAGTGTTACTCTGCTGCACTTGAAAGAGGAAGACTTTAAAACTCTTGAAGACTCGACATTGTGTTTGTTGATGCCTTGTAATCAGTTTGGAGCATAATCAAGATCGGTCGCTCTTTGGAGAGGGACCTGGAGACGTAGCCATATTGGCGAACTTCGTTATCAACTTGTGTTTGGTCTTCTCTCTTCTATCTCTCTTATATTTTGTTCATCACTTTATTATCGCTTTGATTATTTAAGCATTTTAAATTATGTAATTACGTTTTAAAGACCTTCAATTTAATCATTGTAAAAATTTATTATTCGCGTGCAACAGTCCTAGATCCTAACATCAGATCAAGTGGTATCAGAGCTTTGTTGTGACTAGTGTGTACAGAGGTGAATGATTACACGATCCAAGAAACAACGAGGTGAAAGCACGCTTGCAGAGTCTAATCCTGAGATTGGTAAATGAAGAGATTTTCCAAGGATGGAAGGATTGGAAGCTGGCAAAAGTTCAGAGCTTGATGAGAAGATTTTTCAAAAAAAAAATCTCGAAATGAAGGCAATGGTAGAAGTTCTTTTTCAGGAAAGGCAGGAAAAGTTGGAATGAAAGAAGCGCGAAAAAGGAGATTCGTCAAAGCGAGAAAAGCATGTGGATCGGAAGGACAAAGGGAAAAGACCAGGAGGTGGTGATAAGCCTCCAAAAATTCCTTCTTCTCCTCTTCTTCTTCTTCTACTGATTCTACTTCTGCTAATCCTTTCAAGGTTGCACATAAGCCTAAAATTAAATTGGATGTAAGATTTCATCTACCTAAATATTGTGGGGAATTAAATGCTGAGAAATTAAATGACTGGGTTCAACAAGTAGAAGTGTATTGTAGAGTTCAAGGTCTCTTAGATGATGCTTCTAGGATACAGTTAGCTACTCTTCAGTTGGGAGAAATAGCTCTCACCTAGTGGGAGAGTAGAACTCGGGCAGAAATTTCACAACATGGTAGAGTCAATTTAACTTGGTCAGAATTTGTTAATGCTCTTAAGAAGAAATTTTATCCCCTAGGCCATATGCAACAGTTAATGATGGACTGGAAAATTTTTAGGCAAGGGAAAGGTCAAACTGTCCAAGATTACACCCATGAATTCAGGAAAAGGGCTATTGCATTGAATGTTCCATTGTACACCCAGGATACCTTGCTTAAGTACATAGGTGGTCTTAACTCTTATCTAAGACATTCTATTTTGGTTTTGAATCCTAGTAATCTGGATGAAGTTTGTGTACAAGCTACACACTTAGAGTCAAGAGGTAAGGTACTTTCATTGATAATTCTAACAAGAAGCCATCTAAGCCTGAAGGTAAATCTGAAGATAAAGGAAAGGGTAATAAGACAAATCCAATTAAGACGAAGGATGGTAAGCTCACATGCTCTCATTGTGACAGGAAAGGTCATGATGAAGATCACTACTGGCAGTTGCATCCTGAATTGAAGCCGAAATGGGCTCGTAAACAGAATGGTAAGGAGTCCACAAAAGTTGTTATGGATCTTGGTTCAGAGTCTGAAGATGGAACTAAGATAACAACAATGGGTTTGAAAGGTAAGGCTCCTCTTTCCAATGTTTCCTATGATAGTTGTGCTTCTACTTCTCAAGTTTATGATGTCCCTGAAGATAAGAAAAGAAATGAGCTATTTCGCATAAGGGTTGTTGCTAAGCACACTAAAATTGATACTCTCATAGATAGTGGATCGCAAGTTAACTTAATTTCTGAAGATGTTGTAAGGAACTTGGGATTGAAAACTACACAACATAAGAAACCTTATCCACTAGGTTGGGTTTGCGAAAATAATAAATTGCAAGTAACAAGGCAGTGCATTTTGAGATTTGCAATCACAAGTAAGTTTGTTGATGAGGTACAATTTGATGTGGTTCCACTAGATATCTGTGGGATAGTGTTGGGTAGCCCTTATTTATATGATCGGAAGGCTATTTTCTATAGGGAATTTAATCATTATCACTTGTTTAAAGATAGTATCAATTATATTGTACATTCTCACAGAATCAAGAATGATAGATCTTTTGCAAACACAAGGCAGTTGAAAAGGGTGATTAATGCAAGTAAAGATTTGTCTCTTATGTCTGTTAATTCAGATGGTTCTAGACATGAACTTGAGGTAATCAAGGCTAATTCAGATGTTGTAGTATACACCAACAATACAACATGAGGAAACAGTGAATGAAAGCATTGATGATCCAAGTCTACAACTTTTGATTGGGAATTTGGAGATTCCTTTGGGTAAAAATGTTCCTGTTGTGAAAGATAGGCATGTTTTTTATTCATTCTCTTTCATATATGTGTTGTTATTTAGCTTGATATTAGTCATTGTTTATTGGTTAATGGCTATAACAGTTGATGTAGATGCTTATGGAAGTGATAGAATGATGTATGTGTTCAACAATATTGTTGCAGTCCTGATTGTGGTGTTGATACAGGTGTACAGATGGATAGGTGATATAGGACAAGTGGGGAGGCCATGCCCTCACTTAAATTCTGAATAAAAGTAACTTTTAGAGGTCCAAAAGCTCTCCAATGGGGAGGACTGATCCAGGTGGATACTTGTCGTCAAAACTTGAAGTGTTCCACATGCTCCATATTTCATCACCATGTTGAAGATCTCGTCAAGAGCTTTCTGACACATTTTGAACAGACCAAATCCGAGTTCGTACGTGAAAGTTATGGTCGGTCAAAGTTGAGGGTTGACCATGATGATGTGGTAGGAATGATGATGTGGCAAAAATGATGACGTGGAAAAAATGATGACATTTAAAAAGCTGAATTCCCTTATATTTAAATTATTAAACCTTTTAAGTTTTAAAATCCCATACTACGAGATTTTTAAGGGGATTTATAAAGATTTATAAAGATTCTTTAAGATTTTTAAGGATCTTAAAAGATTTTTACAGGATTTTAAAAGATTTTAAGGGATTTAAATGAGATTTTTAAGGGGCTTAAAATATCAAAAATATTTTCATAAAAGATATTTTAAAACTAAAATTAAAGTTAACCTCCAAACTTAAAACAAATTTAATCCTTATGATTTTTATAGCCCGAAATTATGAGGGCCATGAATATACGGGAGACAGTTTGGTTTTATTATAGTTGTTAAAACTAATATTAAAACTAATCAACCTCTAAATGGCTTTCCTACGAGAAAAGACAAAAATAAATAAACAATATGGAACCCAAATGGAAGAATTTGTTTTTTTAAGGGGGTAATGGTTGAGATTATTGTTTTATTTGTAAAAATAAAGGAAATTTGTTGTAAGGGGGTTATTTTATTAAATATGGTGGTTTAACCCCATATGGGAAAATTATGTATAAAAAGGGGGAAATTTAGGACTTGGAATAAGCAAGTGGTGATTTTTATGAGAGAATTTTGAATTGTGGAAAGAATTTTGTATGGAGAGTCTGAGTGTCTAAATTTGTGCATCGGAGGAGTGTTACTCTGTTGCACTTAAAAGAGGAAGATTTTGAAACTCTTGAAGACTCGACATTGTATTTTGTTGATGCCTTGTAATTAGTTTGGAGCATAATCAAGGATTGGTCACTCTCTGGAGAGGGACCCAGAGACATAGCCATATTGGCAAACTTCGTTATCAACTTGTGTTTGGTCTTCTCTCTTCTATCTCTCTTATATTTTTTTCATCACTTTATTATTTCTTTGATTATATACCTGAGTGTCTGGTATGATTACCCCATTGATTTACTTATCTCATGCAAATAGAAACACTAATATTTGAGTATCATTGCATAAATTTGAGGATTTATATACATCCCTATATGTTCAACTAGAAAGAACATATCTTAAAAGCTTAATATTCTAGATCTACTCTCTACTTAAAATCATAATAAAATTTTCCTTTCAATATTGACACTAAAATATGGGGACATATAGACTATTTAATTCTCAAAGAACCTTTGAAGCATATTACAGTTCCAAAATGTCCTAGAAAAATATCAATTTTTGAAATATAGGAGAAGAAGATATATAGACCAGTTAACTCTCAAAGGATCTTCAAGGAAAACATAATCATATATAGCACAAAATGCAAAGGGTTGACACTGAAGGTTATGTAATAGAATTTACAGTTGATAGTTAAATTGTATAACAATTTTTTTTATGATCTTTACTAACATTTATTAGAATTGTTGCATGTTTTACATCATCATTGGAATGACATATTAGTTGTAACTTTTTTGAAATTTTATTATGGTATGTGCACTTTGATATGGTGTAATATGATTATGGTTTTGTTTCATATGTTGTAATATTAGATATATAACAGAAAAATAAATAATTGCATGAAATAAATAATAACTTTTCATTTTAAATGTTTTGTTTTGTAGAACACAGGTCTTCTAGAAGATCAAGATGATCCTCATGATATAGATCTAGAATATGTTGGTTCTAGTATAGATCACATGGCAGAGGATGATGATGACGCAGATACAGAAGCATCGAGGCCGATGACGATGACGATGACGACGATCATGATCATGATGGTGATGATGATGATGAGGCAGTTGTTGGTAGTAGCCAATGACATTCATGATCATATAGATTGCATCATGGATCATTGTTGATATATTGTTATGATGCCTCTTTTCATGCTTACTATCATATGTATCATTTTTATAGCCTATAGTACCATATTATTGAGTTGTATCATTTTGACATGTATCATTTTGACTTATATCATTTGGACATGTATCATCTTGACTTGTATCATTTTGAGTTACATAATTTATCATTTTTACATATATCATTTGTACATGTATCATTTTGACTTATGTCGATTGTTGGATATGTATCATTTTGACATGTTATTGATCTACTGGCATATTTGACTTTCACTTGTTTTAGTTATATATGATGGTGATCTTATCAGTATTGACTTGTCAATTTATATATATTGAAAGTGGTCGATGATTTTTGGATGGATATTTATTACGTATGATGATTTTGATTTACTACTTAGAATGGATGTTGTCAAATTCAATTAAATTATAGATATTTGACTCACTTGTTTTAATTATAGATGATGATCATGTTATAATAGTTATCTTTTTATTTTATATATACTGGATATTGTTGTAGATTTTATTTTGATGGAGATTAAATAAGTATAATAATGTTGTTAATTTGTATGGATGTCCATTTCCCTAAAAATTCTTTATAAATGTCATCCTATAAAATATTTCAAATGCTTCAGGGGTCTTTAGGTGGATGGAGCACAGATTAGTGAGTTAGAGAGTATTCTGTCAAATAGGTTTGTGAACTTGTCTCGCAAAGAGGATAGAATAAGATGGAGCTGCTCAAAAACTGGGGAGTATCAGGTTAAGCTAGGCTATAAGGTGAAAGATGGGGCAGTTAGAAAACAAGATTGGCACACTCACCTTTTTTGGAACAAATCTTGCCTCCCTAAGGCTGGAGTTTTCACATGGTTGGATTTGCAAAGGAAGATCCTTATAGAGGATAGGCTGAAATTGGTAGGGGTTCAAGGTCTCGGTAGATGCCCTCTTTGTAAAGACAACGAAGAATCAGCTAATTATCTCCCCCTTTCTTGCTCCTATACATATTTTTGTTGGAAATTCTTTATGAGTAAATTGAACTGGAACTCCCCTCTGCCAACAGATTTAAGGAGTTATTTCAAATGCAATATGACTTACTTTATAATCATATGAGTTATTTAAAAGGCATGATATATTTAACTAGTTAAATTGAAATAAAATATATTAAATTAATAAAAAAACAAGAAGCATTTTTAGAAGCAACAATGGAAGCCAAACTAAAAGTAAACTAGAAGCAATCTTGGAAACAAAACTTGGCGTTATCTAGGAAGCAAAAACAAAAGCAATTCAAGTAGAAAATAAAGAAGTAATAATGGAAGCAATTTTAGAAACAACAAAAGATGCAATAATAGAAGCCATATTAGAAGCAACAAAAGATGCAAAAATGGAAGCAAAGCTAGATGCAACAAGCGATGTTATATCAGAAGCAAAATTGGAAGCAAAATTGGAAGCAAAATTGGAAGCAAAACTAGAAGCAAAAATGGAAGCAAAAATGGAAGCAAAATTGGAAGCAAACCTGGAAGCAAAACTAGAAGCAAACCTGGAAGCAATACAAGAAGCAAAATTGGAAGCCAAACTTGAAGCAACAAAGGACGTCATAATGGAAGAAAAATTGGAAACAACAAAGGATGTCATAATGGAAGAAAAACTTGGCGTCAATTAGGAAGCCAAAAAGAAGCTATTTTTGATGCCATACCAGAAGAAAAACAGGAAGCATGACTAGGAGAAAAATTAGAAGAAAAAATGGGAGTAGACATGGAAGAAAAATTGGAGGCCAAATTGGGTGCTAATTTAGGCACTATTTCTAACATTAAATTGGTCACACTTCCCCGCACTATTCCAGGCGCTAAAGGAGGCACTATTGCTTGCGCTACTTTTCTGGCACAAAATCCGATGTTAAATCCGGCACAAAATATAGCATAAAATCTGGTGTAAAAAATGGCATTGAAGAGAACATGTAGTTTGGTGCCGAATTTTGCGCCGACAGAAGTGTCCAATCCATGAACTCAAATGCACTAAATTTTGGCGCTAATTGCCTATTTTGTTGTAGCATGAGGTTGGGCTAGTGGATAGAGAACCAATTTCTTGGTTACAGTCCTATTGGATACTATCATGTTCCTAGACCTACAACCTATGAATGCATCAATTGTAGCTAACCATGGTCTACCTAAAATGAGTGGATATCCTAAAAATCTGACCTTTGGTTGCAAGAGTATAAAATTTGTAGGATACTACCATGAATCTAATGCAATGACTAAGTTCTTAATGATCCCCTTAGGCTTTATTGTTGACCTATCTGCCAACTATAAAATAGTTGGTGTAGGTCTAAGGTTAGCTAACTGAATTAGATGTATTGTCTACTTAGTCATGACATTAATTATTGCCCCTAAGTCAATCAAGGTGTTCTTGATAAGGGTCCCATTAATCTTAACATCCACTACTGGACTTCTAGGGTTTGTGTATTTAGGGATGATTATATTCCCTAGCATAATATCAGCAAGGTTACCTAGGAAATGAATTGTCTGAGGGTCCTTCCTCTTTCTCCCCGGTTTCTTAAGACATAGGTCTCTTATTATCTTGGTATAGATTGGAATATCCTTGATAGCTTGGATGATGGGAATTTTGATATTGGAATCCTTAAGATGACTCAATAGGTCTATCTCAGCTTGGGTATGATGTTTTGAACAACTAAATGCTCAAGGAAAGGAGGCTTTGGACTTGAGGTGGTCTGGTTTACCTAATTTGACCTAGGTTCCAAATGTGAATTGTCTAAAGCTTTAGCTTTGGGTTCCTCAATTGTATCACCTTGTTAATATAAGCATGTTGAACATGCTTGTTGTTAGGTTAGGTGCAGGATAGGTAAGTATTGTGGTGCTCTTGGTGGCTGAGATGTGTTTGGGGGATTAGGCATGGTATCCCATTGTTGTGGTTGAGAAGGTGGAAAAGGCTATTGGTAGTTCACATTTTGGTGTTGCCACTGCTAGCCTTTTTTCCATTATGGTTGCCACTAATTTTGTTGCAATGGCCATTAAGGGTTATTATTGGCACCTTGAAAACTTTGTTGTGGCCATACATTTGGATGTTGTTGGTTTCAATTTTTCTAAGGGTTTTCCCATGGCTGAGGGTTTTTCCATTGGTTTTGGTTATTTGGCCAGGGATGAGAATTCCAACCAGATAAATTTTGATTACCAATTGGAAAAGATGTATTAAAATTTAAAGGGTCTTGTGGCATACCTTTCCTGGGATATCATGGCCTTCTTTTAGTAATGTAAAATAGATGTCCATCCTTTCCTTCTAGTGGTTGAAAATCAAGTTTCTCTAATTTGTCATCTGTAATACTAGCAACCCTCTTGCACTTGCAATTTGCTTTTCTTTTTCTGCAATTGGGGAAGTATTCAGTGAGAATTTCTTCAGCCTCTTCTTGTTTCTTCTTTATATGTAGAGTGTCCAACTAAGTAGCTAGATGACTTATGATATCCTCCTTCATTTTGGATGGTAGGTTACTTAAATCCACACTTGAAACCCCATTAGATGTCTTGCTAGTGGTGGATGTTCTTTCTCCCCTTGATCTTTTAGTAAAGGTCCTAGAATAGTTTACATAGACCTTGGATATGTCTTCAAAGGGTAATTGAGACACATCCCCTACCCCAATAAGACTGAGGGCATCCATGCAATCTTCATTGACTCCTCTTAAGAACACAAGCTTCAAGGATTATTTTGAGAGCTTATTCTATGGGTTTTTCTTCAAGAAAAATTGAAACCTTTCTACATAATCTTCCAATGGTTCATCCTCTTTTTGAGTCATTCTAAAACTATCATCTCTTATCTTATCAACTCCTTTAAAATAATCTTGGTATTTATTCAAGAATTTTGTTTTCGTGGTGTCCCAATCTAGAACAAAATCTTTTCATAGTCTCATAAACAATCTCAAGGCAACATCTTTTAGAGTGGCAGGAAATAGCTTGAACCTATGAGCATCAGTTGTGTAATCTTAGCCCCTACATAGGACATCAAACTTGAACAAAAATGTGTCTAGATCTTCAGTTACCAAACCATATAATAATGGTAATGCTGAAGGATGTATATTCTTCAACACAGTAGCCCTTTCTTGGTTGGAAATTGGAAATTCAAAATTTGCATGTTATGGTGGATCATCCATCACTACATCACCCATTGTTTGGAAGGTCCCCTATGTTTTTTCACTAGAAGTTTGTGAAAGGGAAGATTCTTCTTCAGTAGTACCCTCACTCTGATCAATGTAGTCACCAATATCTGCTCTAGCTTGTTGGTTTGAGGGGAGAAATCTTCCCAAAGAGTCTCTCTACCTCTGCATACAATAGATATGACTTTGAATAGCAATGGATCTTGTACAATGTTAGATAAATGCTTTGGTATTTTAAGATTAAACCTAACAATCCTAATACTGAAAGAAAATTCTAAACTAGGAAAGCTTGGAAATGAAAGAAACTAATCTTTGAAAGTAGCACCATCCCCGATAATGGCACCAAAAATGTAAAGTCTCTACTAGTGTCTAGTAAACTTGGTGGAAATCACACAATTCAGAGGGAAAACCTAGCATAATAGTCCACTTAACAATTGGAAATAACTTCATTGAATTATCGACCAATGCTAGTAGGCTTGTGATGGAATTGGAACTATATGTGCTTTCAAAGACTTGGAACTACCTAAATCATTCTAGTAAAGATATTGCACTTGCTTGAAAATCATAAGATTGTAAAATAAAGTTGTCTCTATGGCTACGAGTACCTAGAGTATAAGGTTGTAGCTAACTACTGTTCAATTTAAGTGAATGTTGAAAATTAACTAAATTGTTAATTAAACGTATACTACACTCTAGAGTACAATAACTAAATTGATTATAGCATTATGAAGCAAGAATCATTGATAACTGTAATAAGAAGAATCTATCTAACAATCATGCAATTATGAGTTAACTACTAAACATAAATGAAATAACTAAAAAAGAAAGGAGTGAAAGACAATTACCTTGAGTGGACCTTGCTCAAGTAGTTGTCTTCACTAATCTAAAACCAAATCTAACTCCTTATATCCAACTCAATCATAATAACTCACATTCATTCTTGCACAAATCCAGAATATGACATAAGATTCTGCTCAAGGAGCTTATTCATGAAATCATAATTGCACAATAAACATAGTTTGTATAACAACTAAAAATTGAAAGTATCTGGCAACTATATGATAAACTAATTGACTAGTTACAAAATGACTAACTAGCTAACTTAAGACTCAACCACCGTGCTATTTATATAGGCATGAGGGAGCTTATTCAAAACATGACTCTCAATTGAAACCATTAATTACCACTCCTTGGATTTTAGAATGTGATAAAGATTCAATTAAATCTTAACTGCAACTAGAAAAGAAGAAGAGCCCAATTTGGATTGTGACTTTGTTGTAATAGAACTTAACATGGAATACTCAAAACCAGTTATGTTAGAGTCCCAATTATAAAAAGGCTCTTCCTTCTCCAATGTCTTTATTGAATGTCATAATGATGTACTATCTCCTTCATTAAATGTCTCCATGTTGTAGTCACTACACTTAGTTTATTCTAGGATATCCTGTGTTTCGTTGTCTAGGAACTCCTTCGGCTTGGACTACGTCCTATAGTTGTTGCGGGCTACAGTGCCTTCTTTCATTGCAAGGGGTTAGTTAAAAAAACATGTACACAATACTAGCAACCATGACTAAGCAAAAATATCCAATCACAATTCATATATATTCACACATTAATTATGCATTAACCATCACATCATAATTATATTTCCATATACTTAAACCATGTTTAGGGTTTGCATAATAGGTATCAAAGATAGCATAATGTAGGAATATGTATGGAATAATTATCCAGTAATGTCTATAAGCATGCATAAAAGATATAAAAACTAAAGATATCAAGTTTCCACAATCCATCAAGTAGTGCTATTAATTTCTGGATTTGATTGTGTTTTGGTTTTTCACATCCAAAACACAATCAAATCCAGAAATTAATAGCAATATACTAACTGATATCTGGACTCATCAACAAGTACATAGGTTCCAAAGTTGAACCTCATAGCTCTGATACCACGTGTAACATGCCCATTGTTCTACCTAGTAATTTTACTAAGTTTTACCCACAAGTGAAAAGTATATGCATCTAACATAATGAGCAATAAAAAATTTCTTTACTATTCAATAATAAATGCACCATTTGAAACATAACCTTTCCAACCTTTTCTATTGCGTAACCAAAGAATCATTTCATTAACATAAGTATGATTTCACTTTACATAAATATATTCAAGATAATATTTCACATTTACAAATTCCATATAGATGGACACATGATTACACATATAGCTTCAACAAGCTTACATGAACTAGAAAAATGAATGGTCCAGAATGTCCTCCCAAATCTTGACCACCAACCGCATTAGGAGAAGCATCATTCAAGCGCTTTTCTGCCAACCATGGAATAACTACAGTCTCCCGCACATCTACCAAACTTGGTAAGATGGCCCTCCATTCGACAAAGAGATTGGTTTGGTAACCTCATCCTTCAAATAGCCAGCCTTTCCTAAGCAAAGTGATGTGTCCTACATATCTAAAGCTATCATAATTTCTACTTCTACATGTATGATTTCCCCAACCAAGAATGTTAATTGGATCATAGTGAATTGACAATGTAAATAGTGGATACCTACACTACTTTGGCCAAAGATTCATCACCCAGTTACTTCGAGTGAGGTCATTTGTTTACCACAATAATTGCCCAATTTTTATTGACCATTAGTATTATATTCTAAGGTTATCCCATTTCTCGTGGATTATCTTAACCCTAGGAATAACCTTCCCATTAACTTACATTTAAATGACATTACTACTAAGTTTCTCAAAACAAATCTATCTTATGTTGCACACCTAGAGGTATTGTCATACTACGTATAGTACTGACATTCTACGTATAGTATAAATAGTATACATTCATATAAAACCCAATATAGTATAAATATCTATATACTTATAAACCCTAAAGAAAGGTTTCACAATACAAGAAACAATCAAGAAATATTCAAAAGACATGCAAACATCATAACACACATAAAATACAATCTTTCCAAACATGGAAACATAATAAACAATATTTCCAACATAATAACAAAGGATTAGAAATTGGCATGCTTGTTTAAAGCTCCAACCAATTATTCTTCCCTCTTCGCTTAATGTCTCAAGCTCGCTTGCAACTTCCTCAAAGAACAACCCAAATCCTAATACTAGCTTCTCACCAGATCTCTCCACAATACTAATGCAATTCAACAAAACAACTCTCAATCTCTCAACTCACTTTGCACAAAAAATATAGCAGAATAACAAGGTAATCATATTGAAAGGTGTAGCAAATGGTAGAATGAGCACCTCTATATATACTAAAATGTGACCAACCAAAGGCTGCAAACAAGCTAATATTTTTGCCACCTTTCTAACTATATGCAATGACTCATCAAACTAACTTACAGGTCTGCAACACATAATAGTCCTCACCATTCAAATGGTTGAGTCGACTTGTTTCAAGGGACAGCAAAACTCTTTTACTAAGTCAAATGAACAACAAACTCATTAGCAAGTTTACTAAATCGAATTCCTTATATTTTTGCCAAGTTTACATTGACTGAGCCCTAAGGCCAAGATATTGTTTTTCCAGACTTATGCATTTCACATACTACAACATTGGCACCACATTTCGTAAACTGGTGCTCTTTAAGATAGTGCGGGTTTGACCATTTCTACTTTGTTAAAAACTACATTTACTTCTTTTTGTAATGTATACATAGCACTTCATATTTCACACACACCTCATAGTCTTGTTGACTTGGTCTTATGTTTGCTTTATGCATAGGTTTTACTATACATTGCATCACCCAAGCAACACCATATATGCGCCTATGTTTCATTTAAGCGCTTCACTGTAATCAGCCACAACACTATCTATTATGCTTTATAAATACCTCAAATGATTAACAATTATATATTATATATAATATATATATGTATATATATCCTTAGTAATATATATATATATATATATATATATATATATATATTAATATATATACTCATTTCACATGGTTATGAAATACATTAGTTGTCGATTATCAAACATATATAAATATACAACAAATAACATTACGTATATATATACAATTATGTATAAATATATATTAATATATATGTAACTATATTACTTTATACATATATATTAATATATATACTATATATACATAAGATTGTTTTAATACCTTAATAAAAACACTCATAATCATAAACATCGATCAACATATGTACATGAAGTGTTTATATATATATATATATAATATATATATGTCACCTTAGTCCAATCGATATTCCCATGCATATGGGTAATCCATCCATGAGCATGTGTAGGTACGTCTACCTATGTATACTCATGTATGTATTCAATCACATCATGTATGATTTTACCGTAGACACATACATATATACATATATATACATTTTATGTGTGGATATAAAATTGCTCGAGCTCCCTTCAGGTTGATTACATTTTTCTAAGTTCGTCCTGCACCCTATATATTTGAATATCTCTACGCCCCTTTTTGAAGAGCTTCGCCCGCTACCTCCACATGTCCATCACGTGCTCCTCGCAAGGAATTCCTCTTTTGCTTCTCTTCTGAACCCCACCAAGCTTCCACGTGTTAGCAACACGAGCATTTGTGAGCCCACTCTCCTTTGCTTCTCTACCGAGCTCTGCTCGTGTGCCACGTAGCATCGTTCCACGTACACTTTTTGGTGGACCCCACAGTCAGTGTTGGTAGCGAAGACTTCTCCACATGTCTTCTCTATAGGGGCTTTCATTGCAAGGATGGAAGAATCAATGACAAGCCCTTCCCTATCGCCACGTGTCCTAACTAACTTCGTGGGTAAGCGACACATGTTCGCATGGAATTTTGTGTCTTCTACATTGGGACCACAACCATCATTTGTAAAGGACGCATCTAGCTCGAAGGCATCTGCATTCTATGTCTCAGAATCTTTTCTATTGCAATGGCCTTAGGAAATCATTGCTACTGGCATCATTGCTTGTGCTGAAGGAATCTTTTTTGTTACTGGCTTTCAGGTGGTGGGATGTTTCTATATAAATATTGCTTCTTCTTTCCGGAAATGAGTTCAAAACATACACAGAAAAATAGTGGAAAGACACCAGGCCTTTTGTATTGTTTTTTATTATTGTATTAAGACTTGCAAACTGTGCCATTTTTGTTCGGCCTTTCTATTTCTTAGTTATTTCACAAAACAATATACTATGCCATTATTGTATTAAGTAGTTTATTTGCAGAACTTCTATGATTTCAATGTAAGTTTTCTAATTTAGACCATGTCTTGGGCTCTTCTTTTCAGTAAATGTGTATGGGAGTTATTTTATGTTATTGAATAGATTATTTGGGTTTTCATCTACGATTTATGCTATTTTGCGACATGCAGATTGCTAAACGGGCCCTTAAATCCCATCTGAAAGGGTTTACCATGCCCACACCTACATCTTGGTGCATCACCTAAGATTATATCTTTATTTTTTATATCTGATTCCTTTTCCCATTCCAAACCCCCCAATTACAAAAGGAGTTGACTTCTTTAAAAACCAAAAGGTCACTCAGTTTAGCGCAATTGGTCCCCCATTAATTGATTTTCCCATAAGGTTGTTGCTTGTCAAATTTTGGCATCAATAGTTTCTTTTTTTGGCATGCCCGGTGAGACCGCTTAAATGTACCTAACCTAAAGTGGGTGTATGATCCATTGACCTATTACTAGATCCCAAATAGCAAATAACCCTGGCTTGTTAGTGCCACCACTAGTAACAATACGAACTAGAACTCATCCAGTGAACGTTCCAATCCCTCCACCAGCCATGTTGTCGATTGCTAACAGAAATTATGTGGCATGGGATTCCGGAAGCCCCCTTATAGAACCAATAGCACCCACCATTTGGGCCCCTATCCCGACCTCTGCTTTAAAAGTTGTACCAAAATTCACTGGGGAAGGCTCGAAAACACCATCTAAGCACCTGCAAGATGTGGCGGATGTGTGTTTGGTGCACAAAGTCACCGAACAAAATGTAGTGCTAAGGTTACTCATAGCCTCTTTCAAGGGTAAGGCGCTAGATTGGTACCGCACTTTGGAAGCTAACACTATTGGTACCTGGGACCAACTCGAAGATCCTTTCTATGAGATATTTTTGAATAATGGAGATCAGTCTTCATTATATCATCAGCTGACGACCATAAAGTGGGCCCCATATGAAGCCATGGCTGACTTCAACGCTTGGTTCCACATAACTTGGCAAAGGATCCAGGCTGCTATCTTCCTGCCGACTGAGTTGGCATTCATGTTCTACCTAAAATCCATGAATGTGAACATCTCGATGATGATGCAGTCTTTTGGCGGGACCACTCTACCGGATGCATACAGCATTGTTGTCAAGGTGGAGAACAATTTGATAGACGTCAGGAAGTTGCCACCTCAGCCCGCTATGCCTATATTTCCTGAGATCTTAGTTCCATCCAGGAAATAGCATCTACCAATGTGCCCGCTCCTCCCCAATCCATGTACACATCCAGACGCGCCACAGAACGTTTCTTCCACATCTGGCTCTTCAAAGGATTAGATGAGTGATATCAAGGAGTTGTTGCATACCATCTCAAATGAAATAACTACCATCAAGTGGAACCAATCTGCGCCTCCGAAGCCAACCTACCAAAATTATCAAGGCGGAAGATCTTCCTACTAGCAAAATTAGTTCCAAGGAGGCTCACACACAAATTTGTAGGCTCAAACAACTAATCAAATAGTTACAGTGCCTACTCCATTGCAAAATGCTTACCCAAGCTTAGGTAGAGAGTTGAAAGTGGGGAAAAACAATCTCTTTGATGACATCGATCCCTGGTGCTTCCCCTGCGGTGATGCACATATGCCCCAAAACTGCCCGCACGACAACCTACAACAAAGGTGGCAGAACAACGCAGTCAGGGTGCAATGTCAAACCCTAGAGGTTATGTATACGCCTCTCCCCAAATGGAAAATGTGGTACTCACCACACAAATGCAAAGGATGTCCCTGGAGCAAGAAACAGATATAGCTCTCGACCACGCACTCTTCTCATGGATGGAAGAAGAAGAGGCAGTGTTTGCAAATGATGCATCCACATCGAAAGCCCCACAAGTGTAGTCTGATTACAACACTCCCTCTAAGAGGAGATTCACAGGTGAACTAGTCATCTCGCAGCCCAAAAGTGCCTCTGACCAAACTCCTAGTACCTCCGCAGTTGCACAACAATTTCAGCCCTGAAGGGAAATTGTTATAACAAGGGATAAGGAACATAAGCCTTTAAATTTGTAGCCATTCAATGTGGTGGAACAATTGAAAAAATCCTCTTCTAATGTGTCCCTTTGGGATATGTTAGCTATTCTGGAGCAGAAGTCATTACTGTAGAAGGCCCTCCAGGAAGATGTAATCATTGAGCCAACAGAGCAATCACTCAAGGGAAAGGTCGTTGATTCATCACCCACGGCCAAAGTTCTCACAAATAGTACAGAGGAAGCCTCCATCGAGGTTAAAGGTAAACCGAAACTGAAACCCTTTTTCCTAACCCTTATTGTGGGGAAGAAATTGTTGCACAATTCTATGATTGACTCTGGTGCTAGTACCACAGTCATTCCCAAGCAAATAGCTAAAGCCTTAGGAATTAGCTATGAACCTTTTAAAAGAGGGGTTATGTGGCTTGATGGGAACAAGGTTGAAACTATGGGTGTCATTAAGGACCTCCCCTTGACTCTATTCTCCTGCCCTAGCATCACAGTTCCACAAGATACCATGATCATAGATGTTCCCCCCATGTTTGGTCTCTGCTTATCCCGAGAATTCACTTCCAAGGTAGGCAGATATCTTTCCTTAGACTGGTCACACTTGATCCTCAAGACCAAGCATGGAGCTAAAATGAAAATAATATCTGAACCTCTACATTCAGAAAATGTAGCAGATGAAGCCATGATCAACTTTGAGGTCGCTCATACCTCTATCACCAAAGAGGAAATGTATTGTACTGAGCTACTAGAGGATGAAAAAGTGACCAAAGACCAAACTGATTCAGAGGAGGTCCTCTTGAGTGAATATATATTGATCCTTTCAGTAACTATCATGCTACCGAATTGGGAACCTATGTCATCTATGATGAAGATCAAGTGATTCTGAAGGTCATAAGGAAATCTGAGAGTTGTCAAGCCTCAGAGCTATGGACATTGCATTTTGATGGAGTGAGATGTAAAGTTGGCGCAGGAGTTAGGATATGTTCGACATCCCCATCCAATAAAAAGATACTTAGGTCTTTCTGCTTCCAATTTGCTTGTTCAAACAATGAAGCTAAATACGAAGGCCTGGTGCAAGTTCTAAGCCTTGTAGAGCAGATGGGCATCAAGCAAATAATGGTGTTCGAAGACTTTGAGCTAGTGGTCAATCAAGTCTTGGGGCTCTCTATAGCCAAGAATGTCCGCATGAGATCCTATAAACATAGATTATGGGACCTAATCGAGGGATTTGAAGCCTTCTATAGTCACCTAAATTGGGCCACTTATGTTTGTCAAATTTATCCGTTTTCATCTAAATATCCTCTTATTTGCATTAATTAAGTAATATTACTATTATTTAATTAATACCCCTAAATTCTTCTAAATCCCTAAGGTATTTAGTTAAATAATCAAATACCTTACCCCTTTATTCCTTTCCTCCAAGGAATTAAATAAATAATCCATTTATTTAATTCCCTTTATCTCCCATCCCCCATAATCTTCACTTAATCCTAATCCACCTCCTAATCCCATCATTAGGGGTGTGCACGTGTCTAATCCATGATTAGGATGTGTCACATCCTCCAACTTTTTCAAGTTGGCTCTTAATCTTCATTAGCCACCCAACTTTCCTCTAATCATTGATTAACTAGTCTAATCAACCCTTTAGTCAACTCTCCCCATCCCCCAAGGAATTTTTAATTCCTTTTTGTCTTCCCAAGGTCCTTTTAGGAATTTTTAATTCCTCTCCCATCTCCCAAGGAATATTAAATTCCTTTTCACTTTCCCAAGGAATATTAAATTCCTTTTTATCATCCCCATGCACATTAAAAAGAAATTTTTAATTCCTTTAGTCAACCCTTTGATTTCAGCCCTTGATCTCTTGTCCTCTTTCAATCTCCACCATCCATTTTATCTCCCTTGGTTAAATGGCTAACACTTAGCCATTTTTGCATTCTTCTCCACCATTCAGAAACCCTAATCATTCTCTCAAGCACACACCACCATCTTGCATCCATAGCCTAAATCTTTCATCCTTGCATCCAAATCAAGTAAAAATAAGTCGTTATGTTGCCGAAATCGATCTAGGAGCACACATATCAAGCTATCAACAAGGCCAACCAACTAATCAACTTGGACAAGATAAATCACTCCATTTTGCTTTATTTTTTTCAAGTTTAACTCAGCTAATCTTGATGTTTTGTTGTGTTCCCTTGCTTGCATTTCGTTTTCATTTTGCATTTTAGACTAGGAGATAAAACATTGCACACATTTCTAGCATGCCCGATGGGACCCACGTCACGGGTCTTTTCTTTCATGTTTTCTATTGTTTCATTTTTGCAAGTTCAGGTTTACACGCAGGGGCGAATCTGCCCTGAATGGGCGAATTTGCACCAGAAAATAGGTGAACCTACTAGGAGGGGCGAACCTGATCGTAATAGAGGCGAATTTGCACCTGGAAAATTCGCCCATTTGTGAAGAAAGGGTGAATTTGCAACCAGTTCCAACAAACAGGAAAATTTTCTCCTATAAACAAGTGAATTTACACATTTGGGCGAATTTGCACATTTGGGTGAATTTGTACTAAAAGCAAATTCGCCTATCCATCTAAAACAGGTAAATTTGCACATTTGGGTGAATTTGCACTAAAAGCAAATTTGCCTATCCATCTGAAATAGGCGAATTTGATCTTGTAGAAGGGTGAATTTGCTCTTAGAAATAACCAAACTTTCTCCTGACAAGGGCGAATTTGCTCAATCAGACAAGCAAATTTTCCCCTTACAGAGGCGAATTTGAGGTAAATTCGAGACCTAAATCTTAAGTTTCTAGCTTCATTTCGGTTTCGTTTTCAATTATTGATCCACTAACTCGTCTATTTGTGAGTGTGCCTGCTTTCGCTAACATTTTTTGCAGTTGTCTCTTGTTCGTCCAAGACCGGTGGTTGTAAACTACTAACATTTTTTCTACAGAACAATCGGTCCAAGATCTTTAGGTAGTTTCTCTATTGTTTTTCCATACTAGCTAGGCACACGTAGATTTAAGTAGAGGTTCAATTAATTTGTTTGTTGTGCTTGGGAGTGTTTGTTGACGTATCCAATCCCCTTGCACCATTTGGTGATCTTGGGTGACGATAAATCATAGTTTACTCTAGTCCAGTCATGTCAACCTAGGAGGTGCTAGTACGTCTAAGCTCTCCCCTTGCGCTACATGCGAGCCTGGGGACCAGCTAAAAATGTCTAGTATCTTCTTCCTTTAGCGGGACCTTCCTGGGATTTCATCACCCGAGGGACGATTCCAACCACGTGTTACTGGCTGGGTATATAAAGGGGGGAGAGCGAAATTTGTACCTCAATCCAGTCATGTCGTGTCTAGTGAAGTGTCGAAGCTAGGGTGATACCTAGATAAGATGTGAAGAGTTGGTCTAAGTTTCCAGTACCTTGTTGGGGCTCCTGAATCAGGCTTGTGACAGGTTGGTGTTCACGGTTGTGCCCCACGTATCGTGCGTATATTGGGGACTCACGAGATAGCCTTGTTCAGCCTAGATAGAGGCTCGTGTTTGAGATACCAATGCTTTTCTTTTCAGTTGAGTCAGCCTAGCCTTCTATCTGTTGTTTTTCGTGCTTGTCGTCCTTTGCCATAGTCAGTTGTTCTAAATCCTAGTCCGTCTAGGTCATCCATTTGGGAAAATTCACCATTGTTCATTCAGTCGTTAGGAATTTCCGTCAATCATTTTTTGTCGAATTTGCCTATTTTCCACAAAATAGGTGAATATTCCCTCATTAGGGGCAATCCCATTTTCAGTCTGTGTCATCTTTTCAGTCATCCTCCATCAAATTCGCATGTTTTCAGTCCGTCTTTCTTGTCCTTCAACCTGTCAAATTCGCCCATTCTCTAAGAATAAGCGAATTTGCCACATTCTTAGGTGAATTTACCATCAGTTTGGGCAAATTTTTTCCCTAAACAACCAATCTCGTTTATCCATTAGTCAAGTTTATTTTTCTGTTAGTATAGTTTTTTTATCCATTAGTCGAGTCTATTTGTCCATTTAGCGAGTCTGTCTATCCGTTAGGACAGTCCGCTTATCCGTTAGTTGAGTTTGTTTGTCTGTTCGGCGAATCTGTTTATTCATTAGTCAAGTTCGTTTCTCCGTTAGGTGGTCTCATTTTTTGGTGAATTTGTTCCTTTCTGTACCGTTCAAGAAATAGGTGAATTTGTCATCCCCGTTAGGCGATCTTGAAAGTCAAATCTGCTAGTTTCTCTGAGTTTGGGCGAACCTGCTGTCAGTTTGGGAGAATTCACCCGTTTCCTGTGTCATCTGAGTTTAGGTGAACCTGCTGTCAGTTTGGGTAAATTTTCATAGCAAATTCACTTGTTTCCTATGTCATCTGAGTTTGGGCAAACCTGTTGTCGGTTTGGGTGAATTTTCCTAGCAAATTCTTCTGTTTCCTTTGTCATTTGAGTTTTGGCGAACCTGCTATCAGTTTGGGAAAATTTTCCTTGCAAATTCATATGTTCCTTAGCTCCTTTGAAGTTTGGGTGAACCTGCTCCCTGTTTGGGCAAATTTTTCAAGTTTTGGGAGAATTTGCTTAGTGTTTGGGTGAATTTTCCTTGCAAATTCGCCTATTCCTTGTGTCAGCCACAGTTTGGGTGAATTTTCCTTTACAGATAGGCAAATTTCCTTCACCACCCCTAAACAGGTGAATTTTCTCCATAACAGACTTTCATCTGTCTTCACGTCATCATCGTTCTTGTCCATCAACACTTTCTGAAAGTCATCGTTTCTTAGACCTAATCACATAGGTGCATCCTAGGAAATCTCTAGAGGTGCATATCCACCATCAAATCATCAATCCAAATCCCCTAGACTTCATTTTCGAGGTTTATTTAAATCGGCTTAGGTGTTTGATCCCAATCATTATCAATCACACTTTCTTAGGATTGTTATCTATCCTAAGTCAGTAATCATCTTTGGCCCAATAAATATACTTCCATCTCGAGGTAGATTTGGTGCGTTATTGTCCATTGGTCCTTTAATTCGATCAATCAGCACCTTGTGTCACCTAGTTCAATCTCTGAACTTGGTCTAGAATATGTTTCATCATCCTATCTAATCAGTCGTCTAACCTAATAATCATTTCATCTCATCAAATCGATCTCCTTTAATCCAATCATATCCCTCATCCAATCATCCAATCAATCGATCCTTCATCCAGTCTAATCAACCCTTCAATCATCACTTAGATCATCCTTGCATTGCATCTTAGGACATCCCTATATCACATATCCACCATCAGTTCATCGAGCCCAATCACCTAGACTTCGTTTTAGTAGGGGTTTTGATGCAATAGGGACTTCCAGAGGTCATAACTTTTGACTCGGATGTCCATTTGGGCTGAAATTTGTGTTATGAGGAGGCATGTGGATTCCCAATCAACCTTGAGGGGTTGGCCCCCATTTCGGCACTTTTTTGGGGCTTGAAACTTTCATCTTGACCCTCAAAATGGCAATTTAGTGTTTTTTTCCAGTTTTTAAAGTGGTTTTTGTTAATAACTCGAAACTCATGTTTTGAATTTGGGATGTTAGTTGGAAATTCATCCTACCTTAGTTTTAGGAATTTTTTGGGAAAAAATTGGACTCTCAAAGATATGCATGTGAAATTACCTAAAATGGCAAAATCTGACCATTGTTGAAAACTACCAAATCTGAAAAAAAATGATTGCCAGCACCTTACGTCATCTATTTAAGCCCCTGAACTTAGTTTAGAATCAATCCCATCACATCCTCCAATCATCCTAATCTGAGCTTCAATCCAATCTAAATTTGAGCTTTAATCCAACCCCAATCTGAGCTTTAATCCAACCCCAATATGAGCTTAACCTAAATCCCAATTTGAGCTTTAGTCCATCTGTATCAAAGATCTTCTGATATCAAAACAAATCTTAAGATCCCTTCTTCCATCTTCCAATCCATCTTATTTATCATTTCATCATCTTTTCCTTCCTTCTAATCATCTATTCCCATACCTTCAATCCATATCCATCCCATCCAACATCATGAATTCTTATCCTTCACCAATGCAACAAAAAATAGTAGTCAAGGGAAATCCCAATTACATTGACGATGATAACGAAAGTCTTGTTGATCAAGATGAGTATGATATATATACCCTTGATGCTATCATTACTAGCAAGCTTTCCCCAAGCATCATCTAGAATCCAATCCCTCATCCAAGCTATCCCATCATGCCTTCATCCACACCTACTTGCAATCCTTATGTTACCTTTGACAAGGGATATCCAGTATCTTCCCCATCCGCATATTCATCGTATCCTTCATCTACATCTTTCTCTTATCCAACATACACGTCCTCCTATCCTAATCCACCATCTTAATCTTCCCATCCTAATCCACTATCCCAATACCTCTACTATAATCCACCACCCACGTCCTCCTATCCAAATCCATTATCCCAGTCTTCCCATCCTAATTTTCTATCCCAATACTCCTACTACAATCCACCACCCGCATCCTCTTGTCCTAATCCACCATCCACATCCTCCTACACCAATCCATCATCCCAATATTCCAATCCTAAACCAACATCCACATCTTCCTACCCTAACCCGCCATCCCAATACCTCTACTGCAATCCACCAGCTGCATCCTCTTGTCCTAATCCACCATCCATATCCTCTTATGTCACTCAATCTTCCACTCCACCATGTCCTAACCCTCCATCTAATCACGATCCCCCCACCAATCCTAATCCTCCATCTATTCTTAGTCCTCCACCCAATCCCATCCATCCATCTAATCCTAATCCTCCACCAATCCATGATCCTTTATCTATTCCCATCACCCCAGCTAAGCCTAGCATATGCAATTTTCTCATTCCATATGTCGTCCAAGGACTCATGACAAAGAATACATCCCCAACTCCACATCTTGAAGTCGTGAAACCATGCTGCCCCGCTCCATCATCTGCGGTCATTAGTGATGAGACCCTTCTCCATCCCAAACCTATCATTTTTTTTACCACCCCTAACACCATCCAAACCGTTGAAACCATTAAACCCACTAAATCCATTGAACCCCCATCTCCTACTCTGAGATCCGCTAAACCCATCGAAGATAACCAAACCCAATCACCATCTTCTACTCCTAGATCCGCCCAATCCATCGAAGACACTCAAATCCATTCCACTCCTCCAACTCCTAGTATCATTGAAATCCATCCCCGTGAACTTCATAAATCCTCCATCCTTCCATCTCCCCAAATTGAGGAGTCCCTCCAACACTCCATCATCATGCCAGCCACACAAGATGAGTCATGCCAAGAGCTTGATCCAAAGCATACCAACATATCCCCTTATCCACATGAAGATCCTTCCATCTCATCCAGTCTACCTCAAGATCATAGTCCTTCATCCACTTCATCCAATGGTCCCCTTGTCACTAAAGATCCAATCACTCCATCTCATGAGCCTTTATCACCCACTGCCACAAATCCTGATCCCTTACCACTCACTCTTCTTGATCAAGATGTTGCTATCCCATCATCTCCATCTCATGATCCTTCATTTCCACCTAAACCTACTATCCCCACACCACTTTTATATCCCCTTGGTACTCTTACATTCATCCATGGTGATTTCCTTGCAGAAGAGGAACCAATCATATACACCACCCATCCTCCTCCACCTAATAATGGAATTGCATCATTCTTCCAAAATAAAAATCATCCTACTATAGATCGAATTCTCAAGAGCATGAACTATCAAGGAAAAGGTTTAGGCCTTCATGAGCAAGGTATTTTAGAGCCCATCCATGTCAAGGAAAATCCGCATATGCAAGGTCTTGGATATATCTCTCAAGACTCAGAATCCAGAAATGTTGGTACAACCTCTATCCGTCCTCAACAAACCTCCTCCAAAAGAATAATAGGCTCTTCCCATCACTCCACCAAACCATTTTCCACCATCCCCCCTCCATCGTATCACCTCAAAACAACCATCCATATTCCTTCGTCTTCCAAACCCATTTTGGGTCCTTATGTCCCTCCATCCACCATCACACATCCTTCAGGTACTAAGTCCATCCTGTGCCCTTATATCCCAAAATCACATCCTCCATTTCGTCCTACTCATCCTTTAATCCATCCATCACCTATCCATATCACCCATCATAAACATACCTCTCTCATATTCCCTAATTAGGATCAACAAAGGCACGTACCTACACATTTTCCAACCACATATCATCCCCAAAATCCCACCCCCAACACTCCATTCATGTTTCCTCCACATCATCCATCTCCTCCCACCCATCCCATTGCTATTAAAAGCACTTTGGATGCAAAAGTAAAAATGCATAAATCTAAACATCCACATGAATCTAAAGCTCCTCATGTCTCCTTAAAAAGACATGTTGATGAAAAGAAAAATCAAATCCAAAATCCAAATCAAACCCACAGGCCACAAAGGCCCACCAAAGCAAAAATCAAAATCATGTGGATCCCAAAGAAAAAAGATGCAATGCCTTCAAATGAAAAATATGTAACATCCAAAGCTGCTAATTCAAAAGCTAATCATACAATCCTCCATCTCCTAAATCTATTGTTGGTCCTTATGTCCCAAAATTCACTATCCCATCCCCTCCATTATTCCCATATTCTTCGTCCATTAATCATCCTATCCTTTCACATCCACCACCATATGTGCCAATGTTGGTCCTGAAAACATTACCCCATCACACACCTACCCCATCATTCCATCCATACACTTTCCAACATCTCATCCATTATCCCACATACCTCCCTCATCCAATCCCTTTAATCCATTCTCTTGCATAATCCATCCATCTTCATAACCTTGGTTGTACCAACATCCAATAGTCACTTCAAACATGGGCTCTTAATACCTCGCATGGAACTTGATGCTTGAGTTCTTCATCCATCTCCTTATCACATATCTTCTAAATCAACTTATCCACATCCCTATCCTTATCCATATCCATCCCCATACTATCCAAAAATCCAAAAATCCAAAAGTCAAAAAAGTCAAAACACTAAAAAAAAACAAAAAAAATTAAAAAAAAAAGTAAAGAGAAATAATTCATCCAATGGTGAAAACTTGGTAAACAAGCACATTGGATAAGTACCGTGATGAAAACCTAGAAAACAGGCATCATGTGTAAATCCCCCTTCCAGTTTACTTTCACACTTGGGGGCAACTGTCATCCCCTTCACCCATCTCCTCCATCCCACCTATCTTTCACATCATTTCTGCCATATCCCATTTATCCCAATCCCTCCATCCTCCTTGTGCTCTTGATATAGATAGGGGAAAACATATATACATGCTTTGGACACCTCTTGGCATACATTCCCCTCATCTATACACTATCCTAATCCTTATCCACATCCATCTACCTTCCTTGTCCACCCGTCATGCTACCATCAATCTCCCTTCCTTATCCATGCATCATATCCATATCCATTTCACTCCCTTATTCACCCATCCTTTTATATTCCATCTCTCCTGCCTCATCATACATGACATATCTAGAGCAGGGTATCTCCTTATTTGTGCCATAGTCCTTGGAGACATCATTCATCGATTCTATCATCCCTTCCATACCACTATTACTATCTCCCCATCCATCCATCCAAACAATCCCTTCCATCTCCCCATTTGTATCTCTCTATCCATTCATCCCTATCCTCATCCCATCTCATAATCCCTTGTCATTGGTATCTAGCTATAGGCTTACTCCCCCATGCATCCCAATTCCATCTATCCCATCGTCATCACTTCCACTTCTTTCGCACACCTTTCCAATCTCCTATCACTTCTCATCACTCATCTCTCCATCATGATATCCTCCCAATTCATCTTTTGATGACTTGGATACCTATACCATTCCTGAGCTACATGTGATCACCACCCTCTTATCCCCCTGGTCAGTCTTGTCTCATCGTATCGGCTCCATCTTTGTATCATCTTATCATGGTCGTCTCATCATCCTTTATCCATTATCGATCGTTGACCTTTAGTCGCCCTACATTTCCCCTACGCTTTCACGTAGGCAAGGTCAATCATTTGATCCACCCTTGGGGATTTTTTCCATCCAGTCCTTGTCTTCCATCATTGTCTCCATTGTCCTCTTTTCGCTTTTATCCATGGTCTTTTATCGAACTACAAGGGCTCTACGCTTTCACGTAGGCAAGGCTAATCTTTGATCAGCCGCCGAGCCCCTAGGTCTTTAGGGTGTGTCTGTCGTGTGTCATGTTTCTTGTGTCTTGTGTCGTTTCATCAAGTATGTCCTTATCTAGCTAGTTCTTAACAAACGAGATCCACTAGTATCGCGAGGTTCAATCAGTTTCAAATATCCTGCATCATGTCAATCACTTAGTTTAGTTTCCATCTATGGTCTTAACAGGATGCATCCTTCCTACATCAGATCGCATCAATCCCATCCACATTTTGATCCTATGGCAAAGGACATTTTAAATTGATTGTGATCTTTTGATGCTTTTGGATTTTTTTTATCATTTGAGCTTCCTATCATACCTCATCGAGGTTTCCTTGATCCATCATATCATGGTGTGCTTTGACTAGTAAACATAGGGGCATATCTTGATCTTTTGTTTGTTTTTGTCTTCTTGGTTGTCCCACGTAGTACCCACCAAGATCCTTGAGGTCTTGTGTTATGCTAGGGCATCCTTTGTGTTTGTGGTTTTCCAACATTGGCCCTACCAAAGCCCCCCGTGACTTTGGGATGTTGGACTAACCTTTTTGTTTGTTGTGTTAGTCCCATGCATGTGGTATGAGGTCACCTTGGTTCTTCATACCCTAGTGCATAGTATCTCATGCTATATCAAATTAAGTTCTCATTACATGACAACACAATTCATAACACTTAACTAGCTTGATTTGGTTACTATCCATTTATCCTTCATCACTCTCCTCATCTCTCTATCCTATCCATTTTCATCCCCCCAACTCCATCTATCCTCATCATATCATCATCTCTCTAATCATCATCTCTTCAATCTTCTTAGGATAATATAGATTGGTTATTCTAAGCATCTTTTCTTCCATCCTCATCATTTTATCATCTCCTTAATCTTCTTAGGATAATATATATTGGTTATTCTAAGCATCTTTTCCTTCATCATTTTCATTTATTTCAACAACCTCACATCTCCATCCAATCTTCATCCATTCAATCTAGCACAAATCTTCTAATCACATCCTTGGTATTGTTCCCAACCTTGCTACAAGCCTTGATCCAATCATCATCATCGTCATCATCATCAGAATGTCTCCTTCCCTATCCTTTGTGTTGTTCTGGGATGTATCCTTCCCTCATCAACAACACTTTCATCATCATCATCGGGATGTATCCCTCCCTATCCTTTGTGTTGTTCTGGGATGTATCCTTCCCTCATCAACAAAACTCTCGTCCTCATCATTATCAGGATGTATCCTTCCCTCGTCAATAACATTCTCATCATCATCATCGAGATGTATCCTTCCCTATACTCTCGTGTTTTTTTCGGATATATTATTCCCTCATCAACAACACTCCACCCATCATCAATCCATTTTGGCTTGTAGCTTGACTGGGGCAACCTCACCTTTGTCCTTAAATCCATTTGTGCTTCCTTTCCTCTCAACTTCTCCTCCCAATCTCCTATTGGTTATCCTCCTTTCTTCTCCATCATTTTGCATCATCTTTCCCATCTACCCTTTCATCCTCTCATCCATTTCGAGAGCACACCTGTGTTCTCTTGAACCCGCATGTCCTCTCGAGGGGGCATCCTCAATCCCTAATCTTCATCTTCATTCTCATCATTCATCTTCCTAGTCACTCCTTTGATGACTGGGGCATCTCCCCCAATCTAACCATCTTCTTCTTGGTGCTATCTTTAATCTTCTTTGAAATGACGCTACTTTGTAACACCATCTCAAATAGGGGAAAAATCTAGACACCTAAATTTGGCCACTTATGTTAGGTCAAATTTATCCTTTTTCATCTAAATATCCTCTTATTTGCATTAATTAAGTAATATTACTATTATTTAATTAATACCCCTAAAGTCTTCTAAATCCTTAAGGTATTTAGTTAAATAATCAAATACCTTACCCCTTTATTCCTAATTTCTTCCAAGGAATTAAATAAATAATCCATTTATTTAATTCCCTTTATCTCCCATCCCCCATAATATTCACTTACTCCTAATCCACCTCCTAATTCCATCATTAGGGGTGTGCACATGTCTAATCCATGATTAAGATGTGTCACATCCTCCAACTTTTGCAAGTTGGCTCCTAATCTTCATTAGCCACCTAACTTTCCTCTAATCATTGATTAACTAGTCCAATCAACCCTTTATTCAACTCTCCCCATCCCCCAAGGAATTTTTAATTCATTTTTGTCTTCCCAAGGTCCTTTTTAGGAATTTTTAATTCCTCTCCCATCTCCCAAGGAATATTAAATTCCTTTTCACTTTCGCAAGGAATATTAGGGTAAAAGCATGAAGTTGGGTACACAAAGAGAGGAAGTTTTGACCAAAACAAAAAAAATTGCACGAAACGCGTACACGTTATGAATTGGGGACCCGAGCCTAAATCCGAACGTGTATGCGTTCTACATCGGGTACACAAGCCGCAAACGCGTACGCGTTTCTTAGATTTTTATTTTTTTTTAAATTAGCGATTGTGTATTCATTTTAACTGCAAGTTTTTGTCTATGCTAGACAAGGAGAGACCAGATCACGTATGTGTTTAAAAGGCCCTGATCGAAGAAAATTTTCACTGCCACCTCCTCCCATTGACACAACCAACCTTAGCGACCTCCAAGTTGGTTGAATTCTTCCTTTTTTTGCTTTATATCTTGCATTTTTGTTTTGTAATTGGTATTTAGTTTTTGTTTGTTTAGTTTGTTTTTGTTCAATATTTTATAGTTTTTAAATTGCATTTAAAAAACCAAAAGCATCAACGAAACAAAGAACGTTAAATTGTAAATCGAAAACCATAAAAACTAAACCTAAATTGGACACATTTTGAAAACTTAGAAATCAAAACCCTAGTGTTTTGGGAAGGTGTTTCCAAACCAATCTCACATTCTGGTGGCCATTTGTTTTTCCATAGGATTTCAACATACTTGTTTTGAAAGCGAAGGTTTGTGGAGTGGTATCCTTTCAAAGGCATGTATTGTTTGTTGAGATCGATGAATGCCCTCCATTGTTGCTAACTGGTTTATGCCAATATCTATCACTCCCACCATTTAAGATATGTGGAACGACATTTATATTCACACATACGAGACAGACAGAATGAGTGTTCTCTATTGAATGAACATTGGTTAAATTTTTTCAAGACATCTTTATAAAATGTTTTTCATTGATATTTAAGAAGCTCAGTCAAACATTTTATGCAAGAAAATAATCTAAGCACACAAAGAGGACACTTCGAGCAACTCTGTTAAAAGTTCATTTTTATGCAATGAAATATGTAAAACTATTTGGAGTGATAAGGTTAGAATTTTTATAATTATTTTGTAAGAGGTGTATTATCGATTGAAGTTAATATATGTTTTTTTCTTTTTTTTTCTTTTTTTTTATGAAGTTATTATATGTTGTTTTTGGTATTTAAACATGGTTATATATTTAGTACTCTTATATTTGTCATATGTGTTACAATTAATAGAGATTTTGGAGACTCACATGTTACATTCTATAAATAGAGTCCAAAGAAAAACAAGGTTCAATTAGAGGTTGGAGGAATTTCCTCATCTCAAGCTAGCTTCTTGGTCAAAGATGATTCATTGTATGAGGAGCATTGATTTTTTGTTTTTGTGTTCTTTTCACAAAATCTCTAATGACAAGTATGATGTGAAGACCCAAGCCATGCCAAGCTTTTTGTCCATGAGTGACCCCAGACATGATACAATGCATGAGGAGAATTTTATCGACTTAACACAGAAAATCAAACCTTGTCTATAAGTATCAAGTAAGCCAAGACCACCAAAGTCACAAAGAAGGCAAGAAAGCTCCCAACCAACTTTATAGAAGCCTTTCCCTTGCTTTGAAGAAGCACAAAGGAAATCATTAAGCAATCTCTCCATCTTTGGTAAGAGCCTTTAGGGGGAGCCCGACAAGAAGAGCAATACACACTAGTAGCAAAAAACACTTTACAATAAATTTGAAACTTTCCAAAAGGGAAAATGGTTTAGAAATCCAAAAGTGTAATTTCTCAATGTGTGTGAGTGCATCTTGCCAAAGGGTTGCAACAAAGGTCTAGAAGGAAAAAGGAATGCCAAGAAACCTAAATATTTCTTCATAAGCAATCTATTTCCAACTACGAGAATCAAACCAAGTAGGCTTGAGCAAAAAGGATTGGCAATAACATTGTGTCTTTTGTCATTGAATGCTAGAGCCAAAACCATAATGAAAAAAATATTTCAACATAAACTTTTCAATTTCAAAAACCACTTTTGACTCTTTGTTGTGAGACCACATTGGCAAGCAAATAACCAATCTCCCCACTGTTAATACATAAAGAGCTAGTCATACAACAAACTTGCAAATTAAGTGAAAAACCCCAAAAGATGAAGGTTGGTGGCTAGTAATGGTTAGAAATGCTAAGGCATCCATAAAGAGAATTTGGACATACTAGAAAAAATTAGGACCAAAGGCAAGAGCTTAGAGAATGACTATAATAAATGGCCATTCAATATGGTCATAAACTTTAGAGAAAATGTTTTGATGAAAATGGCATGTTGTTGAGAATGCCTGTCCTTTTACACACCTTAGATAGCAATGATATTGTCAAGGATTTATCAACTTTTGATAAAACCAATCTACTCTAAGCATATAATTGCAAGCAAATGGTGGATGCATAACATAACGGCCTTGGGTATGGTTTTGTAGGAAGCATTCAAAAGAGTAATTGGTTGCCAATTATAGATTTCTTCAAGATCACTAACCTTAGATATGCATTTAATATTGCCTTTATTTATGAGAGCCCCTAAAGAATATGAGAAAAAACTTCCTATCAAACCTAGGATAAATTGAGGCCAACAATTTCCCATAAGACTATAAAATTCACACAATAAATTATCACAACTAAGGACTTTATCATTAGCCATCATGAAAGATGCTTCATAAAGATCCACCAAAGTGAGACATTGTCATAGAAGGCTCATTGCAAAGTGGAGAGCATATTGGGAACCACACTTGCACACTTTTGAAGGGCCTATTTAGCTTAAGGGAAGGCAATTGTGACTAGAAGACTTGTTGATAAAGGGAAATAAAAGCCTAAAAAATGGTAGAAATTTTGGAAAGAACTTTTCAAACTTCTTTGATATGCTTAATCTTGCATGAAAATTGGCAACCTCATAGTGATTGAAAGAATTCCCTAGAAAATGAAGACAATAAAGTCATTAAGAAAGGTAATGAAATTGATGGGAATTCTAATGAGTAGTTTAATTACTTTCACTACTAAAGGGGTCAGTTAGCAAATGAAGTATTGTTTTCCATCAAGGGTAACATAAATGAAGTATTGGAAACACCATTGGACACTTTTTGATGGTGGACTCTACAACTCAAGAGATGGAGCATACTACGGTAGCTCGTTTATTAGTTGATTTGGACATCTCCAAACCTCTCCATGGTGATGTAGTTTTGTCGGTGAAGGACAGACCTTAGAAGTAGCTCTTGGATTATGAAGGTCTCCCTTTTCGATGTAGGAGATGTTTCTCTATGGATCATTTGGCCTGTGGTTGCCCACTTTCCTGCCACAAGGGCGTTGCTACTTGGTGGAAGTATGCTCTCTTGGATCATCTCATAGTGGGTTCCCCTCCCTTGGAAGGCTCTTTTGAGGAGGACGACCCTATTGATTCTTCTCGGGAGCCTGTGTCTTGCCAGAACCCTCTTTCGGGTATCCCTTCCGTGGAGCCACTATTGGCTCAATCTGCTGACTTTGTTCATTTTGAGCCTACTCGAACCTTGTTGATTGTCTCTATTGGTCCATCAATCAATCATGTCTCCTCTCTTGCACTGCTGACTCGCTCGCTACATGGTGGCTCATTGCCCATGGTGGCTATTGTGGATCCGCTTCTCTCACCTCACTCGATGGACTTAGATTTCGAGTCTTCCTGGTTTGTTGTGCTGAGAAAGAAGGGACTCCCTCGATCTGTTGCATCTTCATGGCCTAGGGTTAAGGGAGTTAGAT
Organism: Sequoia sempervirens; assembly: GCA_007258455.2. NCBI lineage: Eukaryota > Viridiplantae > Streptophyta > Pinopsida > Cupressales > Cupressaceae > Sequoia > Sequoia sempervirens. Next base: position 265,412 of record VDFB02253539.1, read on the forward strand.
TAGTCCCTTCAGATACTAGGGTTGTCCAGTCCTCGTCTATGGTTTGACAGCTGTCTGTCAATTGTTTTTGTGTGTAGTTTGTCCTTTTTTCCTAGTTCATTCCTAGTTTGAACTAGCTTCCTTTTGGCCCTTTTGGCTTCCTGTGTAAAGGGTACAACACCCTAAAAATGCTGCTTATTTTATCAAAAACATAAATGGTGTTAAGATTGATGCTTTGTTTGATTCATGCTCTCAAGCTAACTTGGCTACACAAAATTTGGTGGATAAGTTAGGCTTCAAAATTGTTCAACACCCCAAACCTTAGTTGGGTTGGGTCAAAGAAGGTGTTGGTATGTTAATTAGTAAGCAATGCAAAGAAATTCAATTGAAACTAATTGTGTTGATGAAACAATCTTTGGTGTTAGTACTCTATGTGTGTGTTGTACCATCTTGGGAAATCCATACATGTATGCAAGGTATTCTTTTATAGGAGCATTAACAAATACCAAATTTCCCAAAATGGAAAATCCTTTCATTTGCATGCTTGTTAAAGAGAAACTTGACAAAATCCTAAATCTACATAGAAGGATGCTTCCTTTAGATAAAACCAATATTGAGCAAATTTCTCCAAATCAATGAATATACTTTCTTATCACACGAACAATCAAACACAAAGGCGTAGTAAATTTTTGCTTATGTTTATTTGTGTGCAAGGAAAGTTTGCAACTAATTCATTAGCTAAAGAGCTATTCCATGCTCATTCATCGAGTCTCCTAACTTTCAGGGGTGAAGAGCTCCTTAATTGAGGAGGTGTAATCCAAAAATAGATCTAGTTTTTGTGGTCCTTGCCATATTTTTTTTTTACGTTAGAGAATGTTGGGGTATTCATCTAGACTTCAAGTCACTAGAAGATCTTCAAAAATTAAGTTTTCTACTAGCTTTATTAAAATTGGTAGTTTGTACAAGTAGTGAAAGTGTAGTTGTCGGAGTGAATTCAACCTATACTACAGCAAATTCATTGTGAACACACAATTGCCCCATAGTAGAGGTGATGAAAATGTCATATGCACTTGCATATGTCCAATGGTGTCATTTATTTACTTCCTCGTCTATATAACAACTTATTTTAGCTTTTGGATGATGTATATTTCCATAAAGAAAATAAACACTAGCACTTGCACCAAGGGGGGTGCAAGGGTTACGTCGATAGAAAACTATATAAAAGAAAACATGGTAAAGAGGTGTAGTTTGAAATAAATGTAATCTTGTTTGTAAAATTTACAAAATGTTTGTAATACATATTTGGTGATAGCAGCACGAGTGAAATATTTGTAGCTATTTTGTTTGTGAACATTGCTACACCAAAAACTACTCAGTTGGAATAAATGTGAAATAATTCTATATCTACATGGAAAGCAAAATATATCATGCTTGTTTCATTATACTTGCTTTTAAGAGGTAATTTATAATGACACTATATTAAAAAAAAATTTAGAAGACAATGGCTGCGTTTTTATTTCGATGCCAGTTTCATCTAGATTCTGAGAAATAAAGTATGGTAGAGAATCATAGAATTCATCTTAGGAGCATTGTTTAGAAGGAAATCCAACAAAACAACTTCCTTTTGACCCCATATCTTTGATGAAATATGCACATCCACTTTCTTCAGATTTGGGAAGGCCATGCCTGAAGCCACTTCCCCTGTCACCATGTCCTACCATCACAAAAAGGGGTATAGTATAATATGAAATCTAGATGTCTATGAAAAAAAATATAAAATATTTATCTCAAAAACAAAAAACGATTTACCTAGATGAGAATGTTTGTGTTTTTACGCTCTTCAAGGTTTCGAAATGTGCCAATGAGGACCCCAAATGGGGTATCTATCCCTATTAGAAGCAATATTTTTTTCAAGGATTTCATAGATGGAAGCTCTTAAAGTATGAAATTTCTAATGCCTCTATTTCTTGTAGTAATGGGAACGAATTAAGCTCAAATTTATACAACATGAAACAATTCTTTAGTTTGAGCTCGACCAACTAGGGGTAATCCGCAGTAAAGTTTTCTACAGAAGAAGTTTCTAATGAGATTGGGTGCACAAATTTGTAAATTAAACAAGTTGACACAATGCTTGGTCACAAACTTCTCAAGAAGTAGGCACAATACTATGAGTTGTTGCAGTCTTCCATCAGTTAAATCAGCAACATCCCAAAAAGAGAAAGCCTTTAAAAACATAAAACCCCTAAACTCTCTATAAATTAGGGTAAAATTATCAAGGTTAAGCAATAATGCATATAAATCAAACCCTAATAAAAAATGAAGTACAAATAAGCATAGACATAAAAACATAAAACAATATTACCAAAGAGTCTTCATGCCACCATTGATTCACCTTCATTGCACTTCTCCATTTTGCTTGATATGAATAATTGCCCTCAGATTTTGAGTGTGCAATAATAAGCCTATGACAATGACAAAGCAAAATATTGGAGATTCTAATTGACTAAGATGCACTTAAGTTGACAAGATAGCAAGATGTCTCAAGATAGCTTGTAGATGCAATAGACTCAATACCAAAATGATAAAGACAAGGGTCTTTTATAGAAAGACAATTTTGAATGAAAGGTTGAGATTGAAAGGTTAATTTGACCTAAAGATCAATGGCCAAGAATGAAAGATGTAGTATGGAATAGGGTTAGGTCAAAATTAGGGCAAATGATAAGGATGGATGGTTGAGATTAAATTATAAAATAATTTAATCAAGGGCGTAGAATGAATGAGATGTCAAGAGATAAGATTTGATGTGGAAGGTAAGATTGGCACAGACAAAGAAGTTGTAGGAGAAAATTAAAATGAATAATTAAATAATAAAAATATTATTTAATTATAAAAGACATGTGACATGTTGACCTTTTGAATTAAATAATGATTTAATTCAAATTTGGAAAAGAGAAGACCAATTAAATAAATAAAATTTATTCAATTTATGATTGATTAATTAAATAATTAAAATAACTATTTAACTATAGAAGACATGTGACATGTTGACCTTTTGAATTAAATAATGATTTAATTCAAATTTGGAAAAGAGAAGACCAATTAAATAAATAAAATTTATTCAATTTATGACTGATTAATTAAATAATTAAAATAACTATTTAATTATAGTGGAAGGTAGTGAAAATTAAATAAATAAAGATTTATTTAATTTTAAAAAGAAAATGACTTAATTAGTGACATATTTATTTAATTAATCAAAGAGGAAAAAAGATAGAAATGAATTAATTAAAAATTATTTAATTAATAAAGGACTTATGACATTAGGAAAAAATTAAAATTATTTAATTATCAATGATGAAAAGGAAAATGTGAAGAATTTAGAAGTCACCGTATTAGGACATTTTTTAGTGTCTACACTCTGTAGATATTTCTATAAACCAAACACCCTCAATTTCCAAAATCCTTAGAAGCTCATAGGAAAAAAGAGAAGGCGGTGCATGCTTTCCCCACATTACCCTGCAATGAAGAGCAACTTTTTTTACTCCTTTCATAGCTGCAAGTTTTATGCATCGCTTAATGCTCACATTGTTCAGTATTTTTTTCCCCAAACCGATTCTGACCTTCCTGGAAGGAAAGATCAAACTGTAGACTCTCAAGAGGGGCAGAGTGAAGTGAAAGGATATTGCTTATCACATTTTCCATGTACTTAATTGGGTGGTTGACGTCTGGAATTTTACAAGACGGGAAAGAAATGATATTATTGAATCAGATAAAATACCATGGCAAGTGACTTACCTCAAGATTATGCACAAATTGTGTCGTGTTATCAACGATGCCAACGAGGAAAAAATGGGAAAGCTTGCAGGAAAAATTATGAACCCCCACCACAATAGAATTTTTTTTAAATGAGACGAACCAAAACCAATTTCCCTGGAGGTGCTGCTTCAATCTATTCATGGTAGAAAAGTGGATATGAAAATATTAGATTTTTAGTGCTAAGCGATATTTCACGCGTGACTGAAATCAAATATGATTGGGAGATCTAATATTAAATGTGAATCAAACTATGTTTTCAGAAATCAGGGGAGGAATGTTTAATGGTGACTATGTTTCCAGCATGAGACAACTTTCAGACTAAAAGCCCACACTAAATATAACCTATCGGCTAAACATATTAAACTTTTCAATTGAAAGCTAAAATCTCAACTATTGCAGCCATGGAGCTTCTGTGACCATCCTTTCAATTTCTGAGACTTTGTTTACTTTTCAACTTCAGGTATTTAGGAGTGCCTCTTTAGATGTTAAATTAAATTTTGGAAAATTGTAGTATATCATGTAAAAAAAAATTTATGTTAAAAATCCAATAAATTTTATGTTATGTTTCTAATTAAAATGGGTGATTGTTAAATTGGTTTGAATTCTTTTGTTTTGTTTTTTAATTCACATGGGCGTTGTTTGATTGGAGTAAATCCTCTCTTTTATTTTTTAATTTAAATGGGTGTTATTAAAACTAGAGTAGATTCTCTAGTATTTCGAACAATTTAAACGAGTGTTGTTAAAGTTGGAGTAAATCTTTGTTTTGCTTTCTAATTCAATGGGTGGTTATTAAACTGGGCTGACCTCTGTATTTATTTTTCTAGTTTAAATGAGTGTTATTATGAGTGGAGTAGATCTTCTATTTTATTGTCTAATTTGAATGGGTATTGTTAAACAAATCGGAACAATGGTTCGCCAATTAAAATGGATTGTGTCAAAGCGGGAGAAATACACGTTAAATGGTAGCACAACTCTGTGAATAGAATATATAAATAGTTTTTCAAATCCAATCGGTATATGGTAATTAAAATTCAAGTTGTCCCACGTGATTTAGGATCATAAACACAAAGGGTTTTATATTCTCATCTTGAATATAGAAGTTTGGGTCAAGATTCTAAGCCCTAGCTCCAATTTCATTCACAGTTCTCAAAGCTTGTGGTATCATATGGGACTTGGCAACTCATCTATGTTGTGATAATAAGGGGAAGAAGCACAACTCTCCATGAATCAAAATTGTAAATTTTGTTGAATTTTCATGATCAGATGTAAATGCATAGAAAAATAATTCAAAATCAGACAAAATAACACAGCATATACCCTGGGAAAACCCTCCTCTTGAGAAAAACCCAGCAACAAAGATCTCTCTTTTATATAACAATAATGGCAACAATTCACTTTACAATGAGGTCTAACACAAGACCAATGTATAGCACCTGGTAAGATAGAATAATAGATAGCAACCTGGCAGTAACCGAATTGACTATACACAGATCTGGCTATATTCGCATTAACCAATGGTTCACAACCTGCTGTGAATGAATTCGCACTGTCATGATGCATTGCACTGGAAGGTCTTCGAACTGTAAGATCTTCACACCTTATAAGGTTCGCACTGATTAGAGTCATGGCGCTGTATATATTTGCCCTGTATCTTGAATTCGCACTTCACTTAACATATTCGCACTTGAAGATATATTCGCCCTTGATGATACAGAACTGAAAATAACCGAACTCAGCTCGTTAATTTCAATGGACGAACCAGGGAGTATATATACAGGTTAGGGAGGTCACACCTCCTCATCTCATAAGGTCAGCCAAAATAAATATCAATTACAATTCAATAATGTCGGCCTCAATATAATCACAAACAATATAAGATGGGTTGGCCTCAATAACATATGTCGGCCTTGATAAATATGAAATATCTTCTAATAAAAGATCAACACGAATTATTTTATGTCGGCCATAGTATGAAATACAAACAATAAATATAAATTGTATAGCCAATGGCTATCATCCAAATTATGATACCACGAAGGAGCTGAGCTAGAAGGAGCTACCGAAGCTGCTATATCATTAACACTCCCTCTCAGGTAGGGAGAGAACTTCCAGCTACATAATATGAATCATCTCCAAATGAGGTCCATCTGCCATCATTGCCTGCAATCAGATATAAAGAGAGAAATATCACCTCAATGTGATATCAACCATCTCATGGTTAAGTACTAGTGTTCATCACTTGCGTGATGTTGTCACCTCAACGTGACTTTCACCATGGCTCTCCCAAAGGGTGAAACACAAGTACAAGAAAATCATCACGGACTCTCTCACGTGATGTTGTCATGGAGTCACACACATGACATCCACCATGACTCAGCTCAGAGGGTGGAAACGAGGGCTTTCACCTCAAATTCTTCCGTCACAGAAGAAAGTGCAATAGTAAGTACAAGTGTTCATCACTTGCGTGATGTTGTCACCTCAACGTGACTTTCACCATGGCTCTCCCAGAGGGTGAACACAAGTACAACATATGTCATGGAGTCGCACACATGACATCCACCATGACTCAGCTCGAGGGTGGAAATAAGGGCTTTCACCTCAAATTCTTCCGTCACGAAGAAAATGCATTAACAAGGGATTTCACCTCGAACTTCTCTCACAGAGAAGAACTCATTAAGCAAGGCTCATGATATTGAGACTTATACTCCAAGGCTAGATTCTCCACCATACCAAGCTTGTCTCGAAGTATACAAACTTTATCTTGGCAAAAGGCTTGTGAGAATGTCCGCCATCCGCTCATCAAGCTAATGTACCTCAACTGCAGCTCCGCAATACCATATCTCTGATATAGTGGTACTTGATCTCAACATGCTTGGATCTGTCATGAAGCACAGGTGCATCACACAACTCATTGTCATAATGAATAATAGTAGGCTCCATTGATTGTCCAAACAATCCGCAGGAGCTTAATGGCCACACTGCTCGAAAGTTGCCATGCAAGCTGCAATGAACTCGGCCTCTATTGTACTCAGTCCTACTAAAGACTGCCTGCTACACCATAAAGTCATAGCAGACCCAACCTGAAGAATACCTCAATCCATATCCAACTGTGCCACGCAAGTATCTCAGGATATGCTTAGCTGCAACAAGATTACCATCTTCTTCAAGCTCAGCAAGCTCCCTCTGAATCTTCAAGCACTTGCATCAACCTTCTGACCTCTTCGCCCAAGATTGCCTGCAACACTTTGACTTAGATAAATGTTTTTCCAGCGCACACCTCTAGTACTGTAGAGAGTTCAAGATAGTCCTCCTTGACCTCATTCCAGGTCTCACTATTCTGAATAGGTTTGCGGAGCTGCCAATGATAAATCCAGATGACAGTTTTGAGCAATTCTGATCTCAGTAGCTGTGCAATACAGTAATCTTCTCTTCTTTTCAGTGAGTTACAAAACTCCCTCTTGATCCCTGCTTCAGAGATTGCAAAGAAGACTTTCTGGAAGTGAACTCCCTCTAGCCACCAACTCAGTCTCATGGCTGCAAGTTGTGACTTCATGCTTGATCATTTCTTTGGTTGGCATACCTTACTCATAAGATGCCTCAATCTTTTCATTTCTAAGCAATCTCTCATCACTTTCCTGCTTCTAGCTATTCACAAAGCATTTAGAGAGAGATTACTAACAGATTATAATTATCTAAGGAGATATCAAGACTAGAATCATACAAGGTTTACTATCTTAGGTTATAGCATGAAAACATAAGAATTTATGCACAATGTTAGAACATGAATAAATAAATCAACCTGAAAGAGAAATATATCAAAAGATCAAACTAAAGGGATAAGGAAACTTATCTTTATATAATTTTGATATAACTCTTTCTTTCATCTTTTACTCCTCTCGAGAGTGCCAAACTCAGCACAATCAAAACACAATCTGCACAACTACAGATTTCTTGAAAGCATTATGCGGTTAGCATGTAGAACCAGCTCTCTCCAAGAGTGAAGGCTCTAACACAGTTCATGCATTAGAGAATGATATCGATGTGATCAACCTATCACAACGAAAATGCAATTCTCTTTTTCATCTCAAAGTCACACTCAGAGATCTACATGATTAGTATGAAGCAACTCACAATAGATAATTTGAAGTCTTCAAGGGATCTTTATGCTAGAGATCACAACTCAAGAGAAATTACGATCTCTTCATACTAATCACACATTATCCAAATAAATGATATAACAGAAATTCAGCCTAGAAGGGTGATTTCCACAAAACAAAAAAATACTTATCTCTTAAAGTATTCGAATGGATGCAATAACTAGACACAATATGGAACGCTGCTCTTGCCCTCAAATCAGTCCACTACTTTCACGGCTTGAACACAGGCCCTTTTGCAGGGTTAAATTTGAACATGGTCTTTGACCGTTCAAATTTACGATGCACACTATTTCCAACTGCAATCCACCAGATTAGCAACACACAATGAATGAAGGTGACACCAAATGATCTCATCTACTGGATCACAATTCAAGAGAAACATAATCTTTACTACACACATGATAAAGCATTATCAAATCTGCGCAACTCAACAAACTGAGTAAAAAGTATAAACAACAAAAACAAATACTTATCTCTTGATTGATTTGGTTGCAGCCATTTTGCTCTTCCTAACCATCATCATCTTCGCCTGATGATGTACTGTTGAAAATACTTTTATTGTAAATTGTTATCAAACCACTTCAAATCTGACAATGATTCTCTGGTATGTTACAGCCATATGCAAATTCATAACTTCTGGAGCAAGGATTGATTCCGTTTGGTATACAATATTTTCCTGTCACAGCTCAGCTTACACCCAAAAATGAAGGCGACTGCAATTTTCAGTCACAGCTACATCAGAGAATAAGCATAAGCATAGTGCAACAACGACATCACTGAATGCTCTCATAGCCATCGATCCACAAATACATTGAACCAGCATGAGTTCACTACACGCACACGTTCATAGCAATAAAAATTTTGAAAGTCCATGCCTTAGTATATATGAATTAAACCATAGGCTGCTATCTCAAAAAATAGACTACAAGCATTTTCCACAGAATTATATTCGACTCAGCTGCAAGATTCGTCCATCCCTTAACTCCATCTCATACCATCGGCTAAGGCAAAGTAAAAACAAATTAATCCGCACTAGAAGAATAACGTGCAGTCGGGTATTATCTTCAATGTCTCATTTCTTAATGAATGCCAACAAATGCATATTGATTGGGAACTGGCGTTACAAAGTGAGTATGGCGCACGCATTTTCTTTTTGCAACCATCGAAAGTTATTTCACCACACTCAGACTTCATGAACACATCATCCGCAGCCTGTAGCCGACACCATACAACCTTCGACCACCTTTGAAATTATATACTAAAATGGTGGCCGCTATGATGTCGACAATAATCATTCCTTACGGCTCCGATTTTATTTTTGTCTTCTATATAGAATGCCAATTTCTCTGCTTACACAAATCTGATCAGGTCTTGTCTTAAACCTGCTCTGATACCATGTTGAATTTTCATGATCAGATGTAAATGCATAGAAAAATAATTCAAAATCAGACAAAATAACACAGCATATACCCTGGGAAAACCCTCCTCTTGAGGGAGAAAAACCCAGCAACAAAGATCTCTCTTTTATATAACAATAATGGCAACAATTCACTTTACAATGAGATCTAACACAAGACCAATGTACAGCACCTGGTAAGATAAAATAATAGATAGCAACCTGGCAGTAACCGAATTGACTGTACACAGATCTGGCTATATTCGCATTAACCAATGGTTCACAACCTGCTGTGAATGAATTCGCACTATCATGATGCATTGCACTGGAAGGTCTTCGAACTGTAAGATCTTCACACCTTATAAGGTTCGCACTGATTAGAGTCATGGCGCTGTATATATTTGCCCTGTATCTTGAATTCACACTTCACTTAACATATTCGCACTTGAAGATATATTCACCCTTGATGATACAGAACTGAAAATAACCGAACTCAGCTTGTTAATTTCAATGGACGAACCAGGGAGTATATATACAGGTTAGGGAGGTCACACCTCATCTCATAAGGTCGGCCAAAATAAATATCAATTGCAATTCAATAATGTCGGCCTCAATATAATCACAAACAATATAAGATGGGTTGGCCTCAATAACATATGTCAGCCTTGATAAATATGAAATATCTTCTAATAAAAGATCAACACGAATTATTTTATGTCGGCCATAGTATGAAATACAAACAATAAATATAAATTGTATAGCCAATGGCTATCATCCAATTTATGATACCACGAAGGAGCTGAGCTGGAAGGAGCTACCGAAGTTGCTATATCATTAACAAATTTTGATTCAGAAATTCAATCTGCCTATTGTAACTGAAGTCCATGTTGTTCCAAATTCTTAAAGTTTCATAAATTTGAAGAGGTCTATATTTTTATTTTGGATCATCACATTAGATAAAACTTCATTTGCAAGACTGGGAGCAAGCTGAATGATTTGGAACTTAGGATCTTGCTCTAAAATGTTTTGTCAAGATGAGTCCTGAATATATATTTAAATTCCAAAAAGAAGTTATGAACTCAATTTTTAGTCTTCATACTCATACGGATGTTGTGGAACTAAAGCTTCAACTAGAACTTGTAGGTTTTGAACAGAAATGCGAATCCAAATCAAGAACAATTATTTGAGTTTGAAAGGATGATTTAAAAAATAGAATACAATTTCTACAAATTGATGCAACAAACTCAAGATATTGGTCAAGACAAATCCTAAAGAAAACCGAGTGTGAAGACAAGATATGATCTTTAAAATAAGCAACTGAGTAAACATAATTGATGTCAAACTATAAGAGATGAAATGAAATTGAAGGAGATTGAAGGAAAGCACATGAAATGTACCCCAAATCTCATCATGGTTGGTACAGAGGAAACCAGACAAAAATCTAACCAGAATAACAAAAAGTCCTTTAAAACAGGCTACTGATTGAAATTTGAAATCTTAAGGATTTTGAAGGCGCAAAGTATTGGGAAGAACATTAGAAAATAAGAAATATCCAATCCCTAGAGAGCTGGATTCACTAGACTACAAATACAAAGGCAATGTCTCTAATGGGGTTGTATATCTTCAAATTAAGATCTTGGCCAAATAGAGTTTAGGATAGAAATCTAAACACTTTAAGAAGATAAAGCAGACAATAGAGGAGATATAAACAAAATAGTTTTAGAATGAAATTTTAAAAAAATGATCCGTTGCATACAGATTCAAAAAAATCCTCATTAAAACCATCACAAGTGACTTACCTCAAGATTCTGCAAAAATTGTGTCTTAGGGTGTGCACTCCGGGATGTGGGATACTAAACAACCCACACAGAAGAATGTATGAACCGACCTTTGCTCTAATCTATACTACCATGCTTGTCCAGGCAACAGTGGAGTAAATAGATGCTTTCTCCTAGTTCTGCGGATTGAGACACAAACATAAGGAACAGGGGTACGAATTGGGGCTCCACACTCGAATCGAAAGAATGAAGCCTCTTCTTCCCATCTGGGGATGGATGATGTTAACAATGCCGATAAGAAAAAATGGGCAGACTTTGCAGGATTAATATTACAGAATCCTACTAAAGAAGAAATTTCTTTAAAATGAAATGAAGCAAAACCAGTCTCCCTACAACGGCTGCTTTAAAATGAAACGATGCAAAACCAATTTCCCTACAGTGGTTGCTTCGCTGTATTTATGACAAGTGAGGAGTAAATCTATAAATATCATGATTATGGAGCTGCTCGATTCTTGAGCTCGAGACATGATTTTTGTAGCCTTCTAAACAAAAATATTGGTTGGGAATTAATATCTATTTTCACGCCCGACGGAAGGAAATCTGATATGATTTTGGAGATCTGATTTCCTCTGACATCAACCGACAACCTGTTAACCATTCACTATTTAATGGTAACCTAGCAGTTTGACAGCACGAGACAGATTCAGGCTGAAACCTCTCACTATATATAGCCTATCGGCTAATAAGAGAGGAGTCTTCTTAGTGATCTTTGGGAGCTGAGTTGAGATTTCGTGTAGGAAACAACATTTTCTAATTGTTGTTAAAGTTGTTGAGGCAAAGGAGATGCATTGTAGCCATTGGCATGCTTCTAAGAAAATTATTAGCCACATTTTAGCTAGAGTTTTTATGTCACGAGGGCCTCTCTTGGGTGCCTCATGTATGTGGTGTCTTTACCCCTTGAAACCTGTGAGTTAGTAATTAACCTAAGGCATATTGTTCGTAATTTACAGATCACCTCTACAAAGATTGGCACTTCTTATTTTACTTTTTCAGACCTCTCACATACAACACGAGGAAATCTCTCCTAACCAAATCCAAACAAAGCCTCTAAAGCTATTGGTCCCTATGTGGAAGAAAATGGTGGAAGAATACAAGGAAATCCCCATACCCAAGTTCAAACAAAGCCTCTAAATCCATTGTCTTATCTACACGAAAATGGTTAAAGTGATACTATTGTTTATCTTGTAACCTTGCCCACGATTCAAATTGCCAGCTGGTCTATTAGGAATTCATCTCTGTGCAAGTAGCACCATGGACTTGATCCCTCGTAGTCTCTTCCTTGCAAGACCCTCAGTCCAATGCAAAAACAACCTTCAGACTTAAGTCCCCATGTTACCATCTTTCTTTTTAAAACTGGCATCCCTTGGAGATTTTCTAAATTACCTTCCTTGGTGATTATTGCATACATGCACAATGAAAGTTCATTAAGGAGTTGCTGAGAGCTCATTAAGAAATGGCTACTTGTGAAAATTTGTAAATAAATAAAACTCCACCTTAAACTAAAGAGCTAACAAAACTTACATTATTAAAATGCTAATTTAGTCTTTCCTTGAGGTAAATTCTAACCAATAATAGCATGATATTACAACAAATGTCGATTCATCTATCATAAACGACATTTTGTGGTGGAGTACAGGAACATGTGAGATTCATTCATCAGATCTTAGCATTAGTTCTGTATTTTTCCTGTGCTGGACATTTTCTGTTTTGTTCTGGCAATTCAATCGTACAGGTCATATTATTAGTTTTAGCAGTCTGCTGACTCCCTTTTTTCTTTGTTTTCTTTTAGCATTGTATCAATACCAAAAAAAAAAAAAAAAAAACTTTCATCAGATTAAAGAAACGTCTACCAGCATTGTAGAACTTAAAATAACAATGCAGCACACTATATTCATAAAAGAACTTTAAAACTTCACAAACATATTTAATGGTGAGTAAAGGGCTCTTCTCACAAACAACTTCCCAATAGGAATTCTCACACAGCAGAGAGATTATTATAAGCTTCATAAAATTGTTTTTTAAGTATTAAAAACTACACAAACATATTTAATAGAGTAGAGGGCCCTTCTCACAAACAACTTTCCAATAGGAATCCTCACACAGCAGAGAGATTATTATAAGCTTCATTAAATTGTTTTCCAAGTATTAAAAACTTCACAAACATATTTAATAGTGAGTAGAGGGCCCTTCTCACAAGCAACTTTCCAATAGGAATCCTCACACAGCAGAGAGATTATTATAAGCTTCATAAAATTGTTTTATAAGTATTAAATGAACTGAAAAGGGTGTGCAAAAATTGTCAGAGGATTATAGTGAACAACCATTAAAAAAGCCTCTTGCAAACAGCCAATGAGAACTTCAAATAATTTCTTGCAAACAAACAGAAATACAGGGTTCTTTTCAAACAAAGATCTCAAACCTCCACTTAGAATGTTAAGACAAAATCTGATTTCTCAAAATATCAAAACACAGCATAAACACAAGGTCAAAGGCTTGGGATCAATGTTCTTTAGCTATGATATCATACAACAAAAACTGCACAAACTTTAGAAGGGTGTATCGTGATGGCCAAACTTGTTGTCAACAAAATTGAACAGCCAGAACAGAAATCCATCTTTCCATATCATATTTTCCAAAGACAATTCAAATTTGCATTATATGTTGTCTTGTGCCTACCATATCATTTCTGTCAGTTTGAGGAATTCATAAAAGAGCATTTAGTCTGCATCCCTCAATATCCTCTTTGTTGGTCCTTCATCAAAAATGCTAAACCTCAACTAAAATAAATTCAGTGCAACCTATGAAAGGAAAGACAAACCTTAAATGTCAATTAGCATTTACAGCAGTGAAGCATCTCTCAATACTAATAAGATTTTATTAAAAGTAAATGAAAGGAAAAACTGACAGATATGGCAGAATATTTAGTTCAGATTCTTGAATAAGAATAGTCATCAACATGCATAGAACAAAGAAATAAAAATAATATGATAACTTTGCCTCCAAATATAACGGCATTTCTTCAATATTTGTGGTGGAGACATTTCCAACTACTATGTTGGGATTGTTCCACTCACACATATACTTTATAGGACCTCTATAAGCTTCTCTTAAAAAAAATACCACATATTGTTGCAAACTTAAAAGCTGATTTAAGAATTATTCTTGCTCCTATTCTTTTCCAATCTCTCCCTTTCACGCCTGCTATAAAGCCTCTCCAGCACACGTTTTGCTTCACAATTGGGAAAGTTGCTAAGTTCGTAATAATGAGGAGCAACATCAATCAGCCTGTTACACCAGAAAAAAAGTGTGATTAAAATCACATTAGATGAAAAGCATTACCCTACAAGAACCAGCAGTTAAAGGAATAAAGTATTGTGGACTTACCACTCTCCTTTGACATCAGTGACTATGCGAATGAAATTCCTACTTGTCAAAACATACTCATTATATATGACCCATTCTGGCTTGTGATCGAGACAGGTTGATGGATGCAAATGTACAACCTGTAAATTACGAACCACATAATTAGTCAAGAGCATGAGTATCCAACAAAGCTGAAGAATGAGTGATACAAATTACAATACACACTAGTAATTGAATTCATAAGATAAAATCCACTTCAACAAACTATTGTGCACCTGATTGTCTTTCACTGTAAGATAATGTCCAGTTCGCTCAAGATGAGCCACTTGCATAAAATATCCTGCTAGCATTGCTTTGCGTATATTAAGATAATAGTTATGGCTTTTAAAATCAGTGCTACACAACTTAAGATTGTATCTGATCATGATGCGAACAAGTTGTTGCCTCACATTGTCAGCAGACTTGAGTGCCCTTGTATTTATAAAATTCTCATAGCACCAAGTAGCATCTTCATCTGCAAACCCAAGAGGGCGGCCAGAGGAACCCAGAATGATCAAAAATACATCAAAAAGTAAAATCATTTCAGTGCATACAACTGGTTACTTTGATTTGTCTTTTCTTCTGTACAACTCTTGATTAAAATATCATTAACCATATTCAAGAAATGCTAGAACAATAATAATTCCCACAAATATTAGCAACTCCTATACTCAAAATTGAGAGAAGTATTGACAGGAATTGAAGACTACAATCACCATGCACATAGGAAACCTACAAAATTGCTTTTGGAAAGAGATAAAAAATATATATATAAGACAACCAAGTCAAGACGAGCGATTCTTGGAAAGAAACCAAATAGATTCATCTTGAAATAAAAAATTAACAGCTAAATATTAAACAGAATATACAAGCAATCAGATAATCTAATATGTGAAAGAGCATGTAATCAGTACAAGATGAAATTCAACCAAAAGGGGGCATATGCTCTATAGGATTAAAACTGACTGCAATCAATAATTTAGCATGACCAAATACAGTTAATATTTTGTTCTAATCATGGCAGGCATTAAAATTGACTAGAAACAAATAATTGGTGGATACAAATAACACTTACTGTTTTGCTTGTATGCATGGTAGACATTCAGCAGCGTCAGGTGATCCCCATCAATGTGTGCAAAACAGGCTTTTGCTTCATCTGCAGCTTTCTGGGCCTCCCGTGGCCGGAGAAAACAATTTGGGACTATAGAAAGAAAAATTTGTCATCACAGATGAGGCCCATGGAAGGTCAGCAGACACATAGATTCGAGATCACACCACATGCACCATGAGTGGTGAATAGAGAACTGCAGCTATCTGCATCATGGCTAAACTTAAAGAATCTATGTCACAGACCAACCAGACTGCACTTGAGCTACATGTCATTTCATTTAATGTTGACAAAAGCCTAAGTCCCACCCCACTAATGACAGAAAATTATCCTTTGGGACCTAATGACTGACAAAAAAACAGGCAATACACACGACAGCAGATTCTATATCAAAAATGATTTTGGAAGTACCTGAAAGCATAGCAGTGATAGAAAGAATCTCATTGGAGCAGTTAAACTCAGGGCTGATGACTAGCATCTTGGACATCTGTGGATCCAGTGGAAACTCACTCATCAGCTCTCCCAGTTTTGTCAGATTTCCATCTTCATCCAATGCACCCAGATAGTTTAAAAGCTCTAATGCACGCATCAAAGTTTCTGGAGCAGGAGGATCCATAAAATCAAAATGGACCAGGTCGTCAATCCCTAGTTTCTTAAGGGTAAGAACCACATTTGCAAGGTTAGATCGCAAAATCTCAGGGTATGTCTGTGGTTGGAGGTCATTCTGAAAACTTCTTTCTGTGTAAAGTCTGAAGCACTTCCCAGGTTGTGTACGACCAGCACGCCCTGCTCTCTGATGTGCACTTGCTTTTGATATAGGAGAAACAAGCAATGATTCTACTCGTATTCGAGGATTATAGACTTTCTGTTTTGCAAATCCAGGATCAATCACATATTCAATTCCATCGATAGTCAGAGATGTTTCAGCGATGTTGGTGGACACGACGATTTTTCGGCCAGGAGTACCACCCTCCTTTATGGGTGGTGGTGCTGGCTCAAAAATCTTCTGCTGCATGGCGGAAGGGTTGAATACAAAGGAACAACTTTAGGACCAACTTGATCACCCAAATTCTGTACCTCCCTTGTTATTTTCCTACAAGCATCTTCTATTTCCTCCTCCCCAGTGAGAAAAACAAGAATGTCTCCAGGAGGTTCAGATATGTGTATTTGGACAACTGTCCTGATTGCTGCTTCTAAATAATCCCTCTCGGGTTCTGAGTGTAAAATATCTCAACAGGATGTAATCTTCCAGGCACTTTCATAAGAGGGGCCCCACTAAAATATGCTTGAAATTTTTCAGCTTCCAAAGTTGCACTCATAACAACAAGCTTTAAATCAGGCCTATTTCTGAGAACTTCCTTAAGAAGTCCGAAAAGAACATCTGTAGCCAATGTCCTTTCATGTGCTTCGTCCAGAATTATCACTCTGTAACGCTCTAAAAGAGGATCAGTCATTGCTTCTCTGAGAAGCATACCATCTGTCAAGTACCTGGAAGAAGTGCAAACATGAGCACTTACACCAAGGAACAAATGATGAAAAAAATAATTGCAGTTGTTATTCTGAAATTAGTCATTTAAAAGAAGAAAGGAAAGGAGTGATGCTTATGCACCTCCACGATTATCCTTTAGCACAATAGCAACAAAATTTGAACAGTATTTGTGTGTGTGCCCAGCATGCATGCGTGTGCACATGTACGGTTGTGTGTGTGCACGTGTGTGCATGTGCACACGCCCGTGTGTGTGTGTGTGTGTGTGAGAGAGAGAGAGAAAGAGAGAAAGGTCCCATATGCCAAGCATACAGGCTAATCTGACTGAACCTGACTTCCTGACTTTATCATTACTATTTGCAACTAAAAAACAAAGCATCTTATAGCATCACCACAACGCACACAAAGCTCCTTGCCAAAATATGGGTTGTAGATACATATAAAATTGAGCATTGTTCCAAGTTAGACATCACGTAAGTTCAACCAATCAGCTATTCTAGTCTAACCCATAAGAATTGGATGAAGCCACAGCCACTTGAATATTCAGTAGTCTTAGCACACACACAGACGAATTGAAGGAGCAACAGCTCCAAATTTTCCTTAGTGTTTCCATGTACCTTCTACTCTTTTAAATTCAGAGCTGTATTACTATTTTAAATTCAGAGCTGTGAATTTTGTGGCTGGCATATTTGAGCAGCCCGTGCGAGGGAGGACTGGAGGATTGCACCACCAGTTGAGGCAACTTTGGGAGATTTTTTGTCAAATATGGTCTACTGATTTTTAACTCAATAATTCTTATAACTTAATAAGGTAATTTTAAATGTTCGGGAGCCTAAAACAAGTAGTGGAGAGATGGAAGCAACTTAGGGAGATTTTTGCCAAAAGGAGACCTGGTGATTTTTAACTGACTAATTTTTATAAGGTAATTTTAAATGCTCAGGAACCCAAAATAAGGAATGGGGAGATGACATCTGTATTCCACAGAACCATTCTGTTCTAAACTGATTCAATTTTTATTTAACACATTATAAGATAAAGTATGAACTCTTCAAAATTGCCACTTAGCAAGTTTTGCTTTGAATGGCAAGTTTCTAGACAATTCAAATTCCATATGTACGTACTTTAAAACAGTTTTTGAACTGCTGCAATCTTCAAAACGAATGCTATATCCAACTTCTTCCCCAATTGTCACATCCATTTCTTCTGCTACGCGACGAGAAACAGACATGGCAGCCACTCTGCGAGGTTGGGTACAAGCAATCTGCTTCCTATTGTTGGTATACCCAGCTTCTACCACAAATTGAGG
The DNA here is from genome assembly GCA_007258455.2 of Sequoia sempervirens. Lineage (NCBI taxonomy): Eukaryota > Viridiplantae > Streptophyta > Pinopsida > Cupressales > Cupressaceae > Sequoia > Sequoia sempervirens. The sequence goes on from VDFB02253539.1 coordinate 283,900, forward strand.
AATCTGTAAGAAAAGATAATGTAAGAAAAGTTTACATCACAGAAGATAAAGCATAGAGCCCAAACATACATGTATGCTGCAGACATAAGAAAATATGCAGAGAATTTATTTGCCTGACACCTATGCAATGCTAACACTCCTAACTTTTTTGATGAGGATTTTATCATTTAAAAAATGGAACCCTATTAAGGACAACATTAAATATCCGTTAAGCACAAAAAAATAACACATGCCATGCAATCCAGATATTTTTTTCTGATGGATGTGCTCATGGTTTATTTTGTAGCTTAGATTACACAGCTACAAGTAGGACGTTGATTTCAAAGTAACAGAAGATATCTAAGACAATTTTCCAACCACAAATACAGTAAGACTTTCTATATAAAAAAAACTCTTATGAAGCTCAGACATACAAAATAAAAACTTCTTTATTAATATACATGGCAAGACTACTTTTTATCAAATAAGGGCTAAAATGCAATATTTTTAATGCACCAACAGCTATGCAAATGGAGTTTTATTGCCGGTGATAATATTTAGGTTAGGTTGAACAAAATTTTATACCAACTAGCAAATTTTAGTTCAAGCTGCAGTTTGCACCACCTGAATAGATGTTAAACTAAGGGGACAAGACCAGGGCAAGTGGCATCCAACTTTTGCAGACTAAACAAACCTTAGGCTTGGCATTTAAGGTAAAAAATATTAATGATGTGCAACACATTCCCTTATTTCTTGAATCATCCATTATAGTTGTGACTTGCCTAGGATGTCTCGAATCAAATACAATATCAATCATTTCCTTAATACAAAGAATCCTTCCCTTTACTCAGTAATACATGTTTGATGTTTCAATACTTCCTAATCAAAGGTGCTTGTTGTTTGGTTCCAATTTATCACGTAACAAAGAATATTAATCAGGAATGGTCAAATATGAATCATCCCAATGAGAGATTCAGATTGCTTTGGAGCCAGGCATCTTCTTTTTTGTTGATGTCAGATAACCTTGTCAAGCTAGTACGATTGAGGTTCTCTTTCAATCTCTACGACAAACTAAAACGCTTGTTTATGATACATAGTATGCCAAATACCCACATCTGGATATAAATGTTAAAATTCAAAAAAATAGCTTTACAAATAAATCTAAATCGATGAAGTATAGCCTCAAGCATGGTGCATATCCTGTTGAAATGATCAAATATATCTTTTGTACCTCTGCCCAGAAGTTTAACAAAGATTCAGCCACTATTTAAAATGATGAAATATATATTTTGTAATTCTGCCCAGAAGTTTAATTAAGAATCAACCACAATTTAATGAGATCATTGGACAGCCTATAGTTGCATGTAATTTTAAAATAGATTGTTTTGAATAGTTCTGTGAATCTCATGTACTTACAGCAATATTTGTAACCTGTTTACAATCAGACTTTTACAGAATTGGTAACTAGTTTGCAGCTCGTGTTGATACACATAAATAATAGTAAATACAACTGAAATAGCTCTGCAGTTGTATCTTCCTCAAGAGCTATTGTATCTTCCTTGCTATAGCTGTTGGTTAATGGCTAATGCTGTACTTTCCACTCACAGGGGGATGAAGAATAAAAGTTGTAACAATTTCTAGTAAAAGAATCTGCTTACCACTTTATAGCTATTCCAGCCACTAATGGATGTGTGACTTTCACAGATCTAAAATGTAACACAAAAAATTATAAATATATAATTGTTGGTATAGACAAAGCAGTACAACGAAACATCAATGAGGTCAAACAAGGAATACTGTGAATTGAAAAGCATTAAAGCATCTTGGAGGCTTGATCTCTTTACCTCATAATTCATTTAAATTCGTAAGAATTCAATTATTGCTCATATTTAGAGATAAGAAATTATGGAAAATAGATATAAAGGACTCTAAACCTAAGTTACTAAATCTGAATCAAGGACGGGTACAGGCACATGGGTATGATATGCCAGTGCAACAAAAAAATATTCAAGGGCTGAGTATGGCATGGGTACATCTATACCAAACAAAAAAAAAAATCATATATATTTTACAATCTTAAAAACAAAAATTTAAGTTCAAAATAAAATGATGTGCACCATGAAGGTATTTGTGGTTTTGAAGATCTTAATTTGGGCTTGGCGGCAAGAGCTTTGCCCTTTGACCCACCCTGTATCACAACAAGGAGTGCACCAAGAGTGCTGCCCCCAGACCTCGCGAGAGGCGCTGCCGCTCAACCCTGCTGGGGTGTTGCCCCTAGACACCCACCAAACTTATTTGATTTACCAAGTACTTTCCAAGTCCAAGTTTGCGAACTATTCTTCCAAGTTTGCCTATAAGTCTTCATCTACAATATCCTCATCAAATTGGACAACCTTCCCTAATGTTACTTGATGGCATGATGCTTACTTGTTTTCCTTCTTGTTTGTAAGACAACTCTTTCTTTTGGGGTGATGATGTAGTTAGCATACAATGCCTATTATATGTTTCGATAATATGATTTATCAAACTGTATATTTGCTAGTGTTAGTGCCAGTGCCAGTGTCGATGTCGATGCCACTATTTGTGGTTCTAATTAATCATACCTACATCATCTAATATGGATGGTGATGATGATATTTTTGAAGACCCATATGATGATGCTTGATTAGTAATGGTTGATTGTTGTAGTACGTAAATAATAAAAATAATTGCTTTGTAATTAATAAGTTAGTTCCTACTCAAGACCATAAGTAATTTTATTATTACTTAGCCAAGGCCAACCCCACTGCACCTACTCAAGGCCAGGAGTCTAGTGATTCAGAGGGTATCATCATTTAGATCTCCAAACCTGACAAAGAGGATCCACTAGGCACAATCCAAAGGTACATCCAGAACTTGGAGCCCACGGCAGTTGTAATGTAGGAGGTAGCATACATAGCTCGAAGGTTGGGCACATCTCATTCTCCTCAGGTGGGGCGAGAGGCCCAACATATCTTGGTATTTATGCAAGGGGACTATGAGGTGGAGTTTACCAGTCTTCTCACATCTCGAGGATGGCTTGGGATTGAGACCCTTGCGATGTTGGCAGCTTGGCACCTTGCCAAGCTTACTATCGGAGGGAGAGATGGTAAGGTGATGGAAGCCTTATTTGGCATGGAGACCACTTCCAAAGACTTGTTTTATAAGCTGAAACGTCAAACTGTCTCCAATGATCAACTTGCACACCAACAAGATGAGGTTGTATATATTGTGCAGAAAGTGAGGGATGAGACAGATGAGCTTACTGAAAAGTTCCAGGAACAACTTGCCCAACTGTCCCAACTTACAAAAGCTGAACGGACCAAAGTGATAACTACAAGAGCTTAGTTGGCAGAAAAGGATAAGGCGCTAGAGTAAACTAAGCACCAGTTGGTTGAAGCTGCACAAATGATCAAGGCAGCAAGGGAATGAGAATTGTCAACAAGTCACCACCTCAAGTTGCGCACAGAGGAGGTATACAAGCTGCAGCAACTCAGATCCCCAAGACCACTCTCTCATCTTCAATACATATAGCTTGAAGGGCATCTTCTCACCCACCTCCTCAATAACCTCTTGGTTTTGTGTTGTTTCAACTCCCAATTTTGTTAGTCAGTCATCTGCAAGACTACTTTCTTTTTGTGGGGATGATGTAGTACATAAATTATAAAAAGAATTGCTTTGTAATTAATAAGTTAGTTCCTGACAACTATTGTCAGTTGGTAGTTCCCGACAACTGTTGTCAGTTGGTAGTTCCCGACAACTATTATCAGCTAGTAATTCTTGACAGTTGGAGTTCTCAACCATCGATAGCTATTCTATACTTATCATTGTACTCATAGTCGCAACCGCATATATGAACTCCTGTATCTATTGCAAATCTTATGAATGAATGAATGAATGGAACGATACATCTTTTTGGAAACATTGTTGTGAATTATTATTATCCTTTATTATTCCGTTTACTTCTTGACAATCATCAAGTAGAGTTAGCGAGTAAACAATTGTTGATGCTTGACATTATTTTTTAATTTTAATATATAATATATATCATGGCATTCGAGTTTGACTAATTGACATTGTAATATTTTTTTTTTTATTGTGGTTTTGTTTATTATACAATATATGATACTATATGTGGTATTTTTAACTTAATTATTGCTGAGAATATGTATAAATTTCTTATTTTTATATGTTTTTGTATGGACAAACCCAGCCACAATTTTTTTTTACCAAACACGTGAACCAAACCCCAAAACCCAAACCAATAGCAGGACTGGTAACTTAGCCTAAAACCCTAAACAATGGTTGAATTTCCAATGTGTTATGGCATTATGAATTCAAATTGTTACAAAATCTTGTAGGCCATGTAGTTAGTCGTGGAACAACCAAAATAAACCTTGCACAACAAGCAATTTGGGAGATGATTCATCACATCGTCGAGCAATAAGTTTTATTTATTTACATTGTATGATAAGTAAGGCATTATTGAGGTTTCTCTTAATAAGCAAAAGACCATTATCATGTATTGAGGCACTCATTTTAATTTTTAATGAAAATTATTATATTTTATTTACATTGTTTATTTTATTTTTATTTCAAGAGTTTATTTTATGGCATTGATCAAGAGCCAATTTTTCGCATCTTTCCACCCATCTGAAACAATGGACACACCTGTCTCAACCCATGAATCCCTTATGGGCTGCAACGCATCTTCAACGATCTTGACCTCTTTTTCCAATAAGGTGTCATGCACCTTCTCATAACCTGGACCCCTTGTACCCTTTTGGAGCTTCATTAACTTTTTTCAACATCTCTTTCCAATATGGAGAGCAAACAACATTGAAAGCCAACCCATTTGCATAAATACATCTTGCTATGTGTTGGTCGACAATATCTTGACTCTAATTTTGAAATGCAATTTCCAAATGCCCCTTTGGTCTTTTGTTTGTAGTGGGTTGTTCACTTTGAAAATGAGTGGCCAAAATTGGATGGTTTTCTACCACAACACTAGAATTAGATGGGGGCATTAGGGGCTGCATTCCCTTTGATTTTTTTTATTAAGGGGTGACTTGATTTACGGTCTACCCATTCATCTGCTTGTTATTGCTCCGTAATATATCCTATCCCTGACTCTGATGGCACAGCTACACCATCTTTTCCAGGGTAAGGTTTGATGCCTTGCCCAAGAATTCCACACAAATGGGCTTTCACCCGACTATATGAACTAAAATATATAACATCACACCCATTACAAATCCAAATGTAACCCCCACCACCTGGAACCTATTGTATCATTTGAACATATTTCCATAGAAGAGAATTTGGATCTGTTTTGAACTTAGGTTGAGTCATAGAGCTAGAACTGGTTGTCATTGTGATTCCTATGGCAAGAAATTTTGTAAACAACACATTCAAAACAAATACAAAAAAATGAACACAAAAATAAATATATAAAACCTAGCTCTTTTGAATCTTTGATACATTCCTAGAAAAATGCAAAAAATATAGATAAACAAAGCAAAGAATTTGTTTCATGTTTGTAAAACAAAAATGAAGGGAAAATTTTGAAAAAAACTTACTTCTTTGTAAAAATTTCCTTCCATGATCTTCTTGGTAGCCAATGAACCAGGGATGAAAAAAGCATTGATTACCCGACGATTGTGTGAGTACTCGCGTGCCATCAGTGGCAGCAAGTAACTTGCCTCATTACTCAACCCCAAGTTAAACAAAAAACATGCCATGATTTTTACCTATGAAAGCACGAAAACGCGCAATTTTTTGCAGAAAAGCTTGTGTAAGGATGGGTTATTAGGTTTTAAGTCGAAACAAAAAGCAAACACGAATTTTTAACCTTCATTTTGCATCCATGTTGTGATGAAGCCAAAAAAATCAGCGACGAGGGCATGCAACGGTTTACAAGTTTTTTTCACCATTTTTTACGGTGCAAATTTTAGTGTCCATTTGAATATTGTTCCATTGTCTCAAACTTTGTATAGCAGAGAAACCTATCCTTGATTTGCATCCACAATATCCAAGGCGTCTATTAGTCTACACGTCACGGTAATGGCATTTGTCATATCTGCTTAGAAATTTCTTATGATATATCACTTTGGAGGTTTTAATGGCTTCAAGACGAGTACAGAATCATACCATTCCTCCAAAGTATTTTGAATATCATTCTTCATTGAAAATTCATTAAGCCATGCCAATTTGTATTCTTTTTTTGAATTTGGAGATTCCTAAATGACATGCAAACATTGGCCATTTAAGTCAATAAAGCTATTACGTTTTGGAGCATTATTGTCCCACAAAAAAAAAAATTGACTTTTCCAATATGTCATCATCTCTGAGCATGGGAAATATCAGTGTGAGTAGGTACTCTTATTAGTCAATCATGTTCTTCACCACTGTTGACATCTTCAGGATCCAAGCAATCTCCATGGAATTTTTCTAATAAAAATATAAGTGGGTATAGTGTTGTTTGTTGCATGTATCTAGAGTTAACACCATATCTCCAATTACTTGAGGTGGATGATTTGGGTCTAGTTAAACAAGGTTAAACAGATGCAAAATTCTTCTTAGTTATGGTGTAACTCAGTGTGAAACTCTGACCAAAATCAGTGCAAGATTATTGAAGATAACACTTCTTTAGATTGCAAAAACTCGGGATGAAGACTACCTTATTACCAACTCTAAGGAAAATAACTAATAGTAATGGAAAAGCAACTTAGTTTCTTTCAAAGTGACTCATAACTAATTATAAAAAACTTGTAAAATGTGTGAAACTTGTAAGGATTGCAAAGTTGATATTTAAACTCAACTACTGCATTAGAAATATCACTTAGTTTCTCTTTAAAATCAACTGCTACATGCTCATTTATTTATGTTGATCAATAGTGCTCATTGTATCATCAATAGGAGAGCACACATAACTCATAAGTGACTGAATCTTTTGAATTATGATGTGCCTTATTGTTTAACTTCAATTTTATCTCTTAATGTTTATCTTGTCTCTCTTTTGCTAGGTATTTTGCTAAAAGAATATGGCTTCTACAAGTAAAAAAAGTGGTGGCAAACCAAGAGATCCTTGCTGGAAACATGGAACACCAGGTGCAACATGAGGAGAGGTTATTTGCATCCATTGCACCAGGTCTATCAATGGTGGCATAAACCGACTGAAATACCACCTTGCACGAATCCCTTGCTAAGATGTTAGACCATGTGAAAACACTTCTGAAGAGGTTGAGAGGGAGGCCAAAGCACTCTTTGTAGCATTTGAACAAAGGAAGGAAAATAAAAAGTAAACAGTAGAGGCAATGGCAGCCCCATATGCAAATTTCAGTTCTACAAGGTCACAGAGAGATATGGGGGGTTCTTCTTCTCTTGGGCCACAAATACGAGGATTAGGAAGTGTGGGCAGCCACAGTTCTAGTTTTTTTGTTCCACGTAATACTCCTGGTGCACAATCTTCATTGGAAGGTATTGCATGGAATAGAGAGTTGCAAAATGAGGCAAAGTTGGCATGTGCGAGATTTTGGTACTACAACAATATTTTGTTCAATGTTACTTCTAGTCCTTATTGGGAAGGGTTGGTCAACGCATTGACCATGGTGGGTAAGGGGTTCAAGGCCCCAAGTCGTCATGAGTTGAGTGGTCCATTATTGCAAAATGAGGTCCAAAACACACATCAACTAGTGGAGGAATAGAGGAGAATTTGGGAAAAGAATGGCTGCACCATTATATTTGATGAGTGGACGGATGGCAGAAATAGGACACTCATCAACTTTTTAGTGGCTTCAGTGGGACAACTGGTATTTCTAAAATCAGTTGATGCCTCCAAAGAAACAAGAAATGCAAAGACCTTGTGCAACATGTTGGATGAGGTGATGGAAGTGGGGGTTCAAAATGTCATTCAAATTGTGACCAACAATGCAATTACATATGTGGCAACTGGTAAACTTCTAATGGCGAGGCATTTGACATTATTTTGGAGCCCTTGTGCTACCCACTGTCTTGACTTGCTCCTTGAGGACATAGGGAAACTAAGTTGGGTGAAGAACGTGGTTGAAGATGGAAGGAATATCACGAAGTACATCTACAACCACACATGGGTCCTAAGTCTCATGAGAGAGCACACTGATGGTAAGGATCTTGTGCGATCAGGAGTCACACACTTTGCCACCAATTTCCTCACCTTGCAAAGTATTTTAGCTACATTGCCCAACCTCAAGCGCATGTCTGTGAGTGAAAGATGGTTGGAGAGTCCTTATTGCAGGAAGGTTGAAGCAGAGAAGGTTGTGAAGACCATTTTTTATGATAGATTTGCCAAAATAATGGAGGAGATCGTCAATGTAAGTTTTCAAACTTCGATTGATGATTTTTTAATTTTTTTTAATATTACAACTCACTAATTTTGTTAATTTTTTTATATTTTAGGTGTCAAAACTGTTGGTTAGAGTTCTACGATTGGTGGATGGGGATCAAAACCCCATGGGGTATCTATGTGAGGCCATGGATAAGGCCAAAGAGGCAATTTAGCATTTGTATGGGTCAAACAAGACCAAATATGAACCCATATGGTGCATAATAGATCGGAGGTGAAACCGACAACTCCAACGACATATTCATGCTGCTGCCTACTATTTGAACCCCAAGTTTTATTTCTCTCCCAATTTCAAAGCAGATGCAGAGGTTCTTGTTGGCCTCAACACATGTATTGAGAGATAGGTTGGTGATGATGACCTTCGAGATCTCATACTTGATGAGCTACAAAGCTATAAGAAGGCCGAAGGGGCATTGTTTTCTTCCAATTTTTGCATTCGTAGGAGAGACACTCTACAGCCAAGTAACAAATTCATGTGTTTAATATTATTTTACCTGTGTTACACAGGGACGCGTCCCCTGCCCCAAAACCCCCTGTACCTGTCCCCATCCATCCTGAGGACAGGGGGACGCATTGGGGACAGTCCCCGGCCGTCCCCAAATTAGGAAAATTCACAAGAAACGATGGGGAACGTTTCCTCTTGTTTGGGAATGGTCCCCCGTCCCCGGGTACGGCGGGGGATGTTGGAAACGTCCCTCGCTGTCCCCCGCGTACATGGAGCCTCCAGAAAATAAAAGAATATAAATTTTTATTTTTTTTAACATTTTATACTGCTGCTAAAGTTTTGCGGGGCCCACAACAACATAAAATGTTTGTGTAAAGTCTAAAAAGAAAAATTTAAATGAAACTTAATAAAGTTTCATAAATCAATCGATCATTATTTGGGCTCTCATGGCAAGCGACGGCAGCGGCGACGACTCTCACACAGCAAAGCATGGGAAAAATCTTTGTCTCAACTCAGTCTAGATGATTTTTTGGCATTTTGCTCTTGCGTTTGGGCATTTAATAGAGACATTTTTGCATTTTAAAGAGGCATGAAACAAATTTCTTCAAGTTTTTGTTTCTCACACCTAGGGTAAAGTCGCAACTGGGCCTCTATTTGACTGTGTTTTTTTCTTCACTCAAGCTGCATTTTGTTTGTGTTTGGGACACCTTGAGGAGTTGGGAGTTGCACTTACTTAGTTCCATTTCCTACCACTTCTAGGTTTGAGATTAAATTTAAATAATTTTTTTGCTTCTGCATTATCTTTATCACTTTTTTTAATTTTTAATTTTTGTTTTTATTTTCATTTTCTATTTTCAATGTTCAATGGTTCATTGATTAAATAATTTGGTATCATTTTTACAAACTTTCAGATTTTCAACCAGCATACAAACTTCATATTTTAAAAAATAAAGAAAAAAAAGCCATACAAATTTCAAAATGAGCAGCAATAGCAATGGCAATGACAGTCATGAGGGTGAGGGTAGTGACAGTGAAAATGAAGTTCAAAGAATGTCAATAGACACTTCTTCCACCTTTGAAAATTCAACCCACGCTTCTTCAGACCATTTTGCATGCCATGTACCCATTCTTCAAAGGTTTGCAAAAGGCCCTTTCAACCACAACAAACCATTGCGTCAGTTTGCCACAAATGTGACTGTCAACAAGAAAAAAAATTCAAGGGGCAGCAGCAAATGGCTTTGTCATGTTTGTGAATCTAATTACCATGGGAGCTATACTAGGATTAGAGGCCATCTAGTGGGTGGCACTGGAAAGGGTGTTAGAGTTTGTGAGAAAATAACATTGGAGCAGCAGCTTCAATTTGCAAAATTGGCTGGATGTAGTGATGAGCAAATCATTACCATTCAAAATAAAAAACGACCATTAGCTGATTTGCAAGCCTCTTCCAATGTATCAGTTTCAGAGAGTTGTGATAGAGGGAAGAAGAAAGCAAGTGAGAAAACTTCAATCCTGGGGTTGATGAATGCGCAAAAACGTGAGCAAGCTGATGATGCAGTGGCCAAATTCTTTTATGCACATGCTCTTCCATTTCATTTGGCAAGATCACCTTATTTCAAAACTATGGTGAAAGAAATATTGTCAGTTGGACCCTCTTATGCCCCCCCTGGAGAACATAGATTGCGTACCTCCCTCCTTGACAAACAATATTCAAAAGCTACCTTGTTGATGGAGGAGATGAGGCACACATGGCTTAGGACTGGTTGTTCCATTGTCATGGATGGGTGGACTGATATTCGACATAGGCCACTCATTAATGTTATTGTTACATGCCCTGCTTGTTCATACTTTCTTCGAGCTGTTGATTGCTCTAGGAAGCGTAAGGATGCTGATTTTCAGTTTGGCATTTTGAGGGAGGCCGTAGAGGAGGTTGGGCCTTCTAATGTTGTGCAGGTTGTGACAGATTCAACTCGTGTTTGTAAGCTAGCTGGTTTGATGATTGAGAATGCTTACAAACATATTTTTTGGACTCCATGTTGTGCACATGCTTTGAATAATGCTTTGAAAGACCTTAGAAAAATAGATTGGGTGAGGGCAACAGTTGCAGAGGCTAGAGGCATACAAATGTTTGTATGCAACCATCACACTTCACACGCACTATTCCGGTCTTATTCAAAGAAAGAATTCCTCAAACCAGTTGAGACTAGATATGCTAGCTACTATATGTTGCTGGAGAGGATGTTGGAGGTCCAAGATGCTCTACAAGCCATGGTTGTTTGTGCAGATTGGAAAAGGTGGACTCTATCGAAGACAAGTGAAGGCAAGGAAGTGAGAGATAGAGTACTTAATGAAACTTGCAGTTGCAGAGGCTAGAGGCATACAAATGTTTGTATGCAACCATCACACTTCACATGCACTATTCCGGTCTTATTCAAAGAAAGAATTCCTCAAACCAGTTGAGACTAGATATGCTAGCTACTATATTTTGCTGGAGAGGATGATGGAGGTCCAAGATGCTCTACAAGCCATGGTTGTTTGTACAGATTGGAAAAGGTGGAATCTGTCGAAGACAAACGAAGGCAAGGAAGTGAGAGAGAGAGTACTTAGTGAAACTTGGTGGGCCACTATCAAGTAAGAAATCTGAAAATTTAAATTGTTTTTGAAAATTTGAATTTGTTACACTTTGTTTTACTTTGTAGTTTGTATTTTATTATTTTAAAAGTTCTAATATTTAATTTGTTGCTTGTAGGTATATTTGCTCTTTCATATCACCAGTTGTGAGGGTAATCCGGTATGCAGATACAGACTCTCCTAGCTTGGGAGAGATATATGAGACTTTTGATAGCATGCTTGACCAAATGAAGCAAGCTATTCGTCAAAAGGAACCTGAGTTGAGATTTTATGAGGACCATATTAGGCCTATTGTGACAAAGAGGTGGAACACAATGAATACCCCTCTTCATATGCTTGCCTATGCTCTTAATCTGAAGTGGTATGTACCTAGAACTGGCCAGATGCTTCCTTCTGAGGATGACGAGGTGATAGAGGGGCCTACAACAACCCTTCATAAAATGTATACCAACACAGCCATTATTAGCGAGCAGTAAACATGTTTATTTGATCTTTGAGGGGTCCTACATTTAAGCAAACCAAAGGCTTCGAGGAATGAGATAGAGGCCACCATTACTGCTCGCCCATTGGATGGGTAGGAATTCCTTAGGAAAGGACCTACAGGATTTAGAAACAACACATGGATTTTATTTTACTCTCCTGGGGTGCTAGTTCCTCTGCTGGAGAGGGGTGGACCCACCCTGTAAGCCCATCCACTCCATTAAGGGCGAGGGGCTTGCCCCAAAGCCTGGCTAAGAATTAGTTTGCGGTTCATGGAGTACTTGCCCAGACTTCAGGCCAGAAGCTGAGGGCCCTCGCAGTGTCCAGGACTCCCGGTAGAGGTGTGGGATGTTGATCCACAGGGCGTTAAAGCCAAGTGAGTGGGGGATGGGGGGTGCAGCAGAGATTGGGTGGGCTACCATTGGATGATCCCTCTTGCTGAGGAAGATGATGGTGGCTGGAGATGAGATTGCAGGAGTCTTTTTTGAAGATGTCCTACTAACTAGAATGGGGGCTTGGAATTTCATAAGGTGATGACTGGGTTTGAAATGTATTTTAGTATTTGATTTCATGAACTTTGAACTTTGAGACTTTTGGATGCATGTTTGAAACATTTGGATATTGATAGACCATGGTTTTATTGATGTTTGATATTGCTATGATAAATTTTATAATGCTTTAATGACATTTATTATGTTGTTATGCTACTACTCTCGCGATTTATTTATATATTGATATTGTTGTTATCAATTATTAATTTATTGACATATATCTCTCTCTTTCCCTCTCTCTGTCTATAATATATTAATAAATTTTGAAAAAATCATATATATATATATATTTGATGAGGATGAGGTGCAACCAGGATTGGTCAGGCTACCATTGGATGATCCACTCTTGCCAGAAGATGATAGTGACTCAGATAGTTCTGAGTCTTTTGATATTCATAGCCCGAATGAGGCTTAATTTCATAGACTATTGGACAATGTATTTAGTATTTTGATTTTCATGTTTGAACTTTGAGACTTTTGGATGCATGTTTGAAACATTTGGATATTGATAGACCATGGTTTTATTGATGTTTGATATTGCTATGATAAATTTTATAATGCTTTAATGACATTTATTATGTTGTTATGCTACTACTCTCATGATTTATTTATATATTGATATTGTTGTTATCAATCTCTCTCTTTCCCTCTCTCTGTCTATAATATATTAATAAATTTTGAAAAAAACATATATATATATATATAGTATTTTGTATGTCGCCGTCCCCTACCGTCCCCTAAAAATGGGCCCCTAGGAAACATCCCGGAAACGCGTCCCCAACCGTCCCCCCGTCCTCGTCCCCAAAAGGCCGTGGAACACAGTATTTTACCACTTATGATAATTTTTAAGTTTATTAAATCCTTACTAAGTTATAAATGGCAATTGTTATCCTTGCATATTTGTGGTGGGAAGATTATGGTGCCACAACGCCTAATCTTCAAAAGTTAGCCATTCACATTTTATCTCAACCTTGTAGTGCATCTAGTTGTGAGCGCAAAGTGTCTTTGAGGCCATTCACACAAAGAAGCGCAATAGGTTGACTCAAAAGCGCTTGAATGACCTTGTCTACGTGTGGTACAACCTTTGGTTGCATGAGAAGAAGGTACAAGGGCAGATTTCACATGAAGCTCTTGACATTGATGCCATCGATCCATTCTCAGATTGGATTGCTGAGCTTGATGAGGTCGATGTGGAACCATGGATAAGTGATGGTGAATTAGCTGAGATGGAGAGGGAGGCAAAGGCAGCTGAATGGGAACTGGAAGTGGCAGCATATGAGGAGGTAGAAGGCGAGATTGGTCAACCAATAGAGGCAATTTCTTCACATACACAGCTTGATCCTATCACTATGGATGAGGCACCTGTTGAGGCTCCTATCGAGGATACTGCAGCTATACCATCTACTTCAACAACACCCACACAACGGCAACAAAAGCTTTTGAGTTTCAGTCGTAGAAGAAGTTTATGATATATAATTTTCATTGATATCAAAACTTGAAGTTGATATGTATTCAAAAGTTGAACTTGTTTTTTGGTCTATGATATGTATTAAACCTAATTTTGATTTATATATGATGAAATCAGTAATATGTTCTACAAATTCAATTTATATGTGTTTTTAAGAATGTTTTAAAAAATTGTGTATTTTCAAATGTTCGATAAATTTGCCGCGTTATTGCCAAGTTTTTCCCCGAGTTTTTGCCAAGTCCCGAGTTTTTAAAAAGATTTGGCCTGCCAAGTTATTGCCAAGTCCGAGTTTTTCAACTATGCAATGAACACTTGTAAATGCGTAGAAATGACAATGCAATCATTATAGAAGCTCCAATCTTCAACTCCCTTTGTTGATCCAACAAGCAAAAATGAATGTCCAACCTCTTGGAATGATATTTGTTCTTAGCAAAAGAAATGAAATAAAATGGACTTGTTTTGGTATTTTATGTAGTTTACAAGTCACTTTTAGGGTTGAGGAGGGCACCTAGTCAAATCAAGCCCAAAAAATATTAAAAAAAAGTAAAAGTTTGTCGCTACACAAACGAGTTCACACTAGTTTGCCCCAGATGAATCGGGCGACATAAATGCACGCCCAACCAGGACCTGTAGGCAGACCAAACCGATACCCAGATCCGGCCAAGCCCCTAGCAGATCCGGTAACATAGGAAAAATGTCACAAGAGTTGGAAGTTCAATGCCAAATCCTCAAGGGATGATGCAAATGACATTGCAATTATTCCAACATAAAT
>VDFB02253539.1:298723-362102 GCA_007258455.2 Sequoia sempervirens
TTAATTCTAACTTCAAACTGTTTAACTATAAAACTGCAAAGTAATTTATTCCTAAGAGAACAAAAAATGCTTGAACTGGAAGCGTAAGTAAACTAATTTAGAAAGCATAATAGCTAAATTGAAAAGCACAAAATCAAATTAAACTAAGAAGCTAAAAAAATTTATAAAAGCAAAAAAACTTATAGCAATCCATAAAACATTTTCTTAACAATAAATATTCTAATAGTGAATAACTGAAACTACGGAAGTGAAAAGATCACAAATACTTCAGAACTAAGATTTCATAATAGTAAACTTAATGACTCTCTATAGAACAATGTTATAATAAAAGAAAACACTTATCTACTCCCGTCGAGTGGCCAACTCGTGGGTTAACACATTCATTCTTAGCTCACATTCACAGGTATTCCAGAAACACTTCTATCAATCATAGTTATCATCTGTGACTCATAACTCAGAATTTTAGATAACAATCTCTTTATTCATAAACCTTGGAAACATTATGATAGTATAACATTACTTTTTCACCGTATATCTCACTTCGAAAGATCATATATTTTTATAGAGAAATTGTAACTACATCCTATATTTCAGATGGTATAGATAACCATTGAAAATATCTAGAACAGATCTACGGATAACTCGTATATCTTTAATCCCATTACACAGTATTTAAGAGGCTCAAGTCGAGCCATAAAGTCTTTAATTCAAAGGATAACAGAAATAACAACTTTAAGAACAACTACATCTTCGGTCCATCATCCTAAGTTCCAGAGCATATTTCTAGCATATATCTCTAACTATTCTAGAGCATGTGCCAGCTGGATGCTTCAATCTACAACTTTGATTGACCGATTATTATCTACAAAACACTTAAAACAACCCATTAAATATGTATTGGAAAATTACTTTAAGAAATCAAAAGAAATAAAGTTTATACAAGTTCTTACTAAAATTAAGCAATTATTTCTCCTAAAATTTAATTAATTGGCAGAGGATAGAGATTTGCATGTATGAACTAGGTCTTTATGGTATTATTATGATGAGGTTATTTTTACCTCATCATTTCCTCCCCTTCCTAGTTCTTGGCAGGTCCTCCTGTCCCCTGATTATAACTCTGCCCTCTACTCCCTTCTTCATATTTTGCACTGATATCATACAAATATTTTGCTGTGACATCAAATTTTACAGGGGAATTGTGGAAGCCTCCATGAAAAGCAACTCCCCATTTCCATTCATTAAAAATTATGTCATCCTGATTTGTATTAATATGAAAAGCAGGGGCTGGATATAGTAGTAAAGGAGGTCTATACCTCATTCCTATCCATTTTGTCCTGAGATCTCCTAAAATTTTGGCCAAAGCATCCGCTCTTCTGAAGGACCATCTAAGACCAAGAGGAGAGACCACTTCTCTTTTCTTTAGATATATAGGCAATGGAGTGTATCTCTCTTCACATGGATGCAAAGCCCTGCCAACCAAGTTTTGCCCCTGTTCTATGAAATGATTATAACAAACTTGAAGGCTATCATCATACCTTTCCTTCATTTTCTCATTGAGAAAAAGAGCTACAAATGTCTTTTTAAAAGCTGTTGGTCTACTATTTGGAGATCTCATTTGAAGTCCTATACTTTTCTCTGCTTGAATATATTCTTTATTACATTCTTGCCAATAGATTTGATTTCGCATAGTGGACAATAGAGATATTAATTGCACTTCCCCCACAAAAAGATTAACAAAGAAATCAATATGCTTTTCTAACAAAAGATCATGGGTAAAGAATTCACAGAGCATATCTTGCTCCTCAGGCTTTGAGTCTGCAAATGTTTTAACAAATTCTTTATCATTAGGTTCATAAGGCTGATCATTGTAAATTCTAAGCAATTTCCATCTAAAACATTGTTCATTCAAAAACATGGAATACAATCTGGATGGTCTCCTACAGGATAAAAGAAATTCAGCTATTTGACATGCATCCTGTTTTCCCTTATAAGCTTTATGAAATGCTTCTCTTAATAACACCATTTCCATTTTCAATCTATTATTCTCAACTTGTGCATTCCTTAGGATATAGCACCGTTCCATCCATTTCATTAATAATGGAGGAATATGAATTTGGAACCATTCAGTTACCGTTGGCTCGGTTTTAACTTCTTTGGATTCCATCTTTGGTTTTCTTGTGCTTTCCTGCAAGTCCTGCTCTAATTCTACAATCTTACTAAGAGAAGCATTTAATTCTTCTTTCTGTCTTTTCTTTTCCTCTTCAAATGTTGAAAACATGAGCATAAAATTTCCTTTTAAATTTTGAATTTCTTTATTTAATCCATCCCTGTGTATCCTATTTTCCTCATTACAATTCTGAATTTGCATTTGCAGCTCACTAATAGATGTATCTTTTCCCCACATTTCCAACTTTAAATCTTGAATTTCTTGATCTCTATTATTTATTACAGTCTTATACACCATTATTTCCTCTTGTTGTAATTCCATCTTTTCCTTATTTTCATGCAACTGACTTCTTAACTCCTCTATCTCTAATTTCAATTTTTCCAATTCTATGTTAATATTTTTAGTTTCAACAATTTCAACAGCTTTATTAATAACTGGAGACAATTTTCCTAATATACTATCATCAACTTCCATAGGAAGTGGAGATTATCCCCTTTCTGTTTCCTGTTTTTCTTGTTCTACAACTTCTTCTTCAGACACCAAGTGAAAATGCACTTCTTCAACATACATTTCTTTTTCTGAAGAGTGGTGAATTGACTCCTTAGTTTCCAAGTTTTTCTTTTGCTTTTTAGATTTTGACCTATTCTCTTTACTCTGTGTTGGGGTTTCTGCAGATCTAGAGGATAATATTTTACTCCGCCTTAAAGGAGGAGTATCCTGGTAATTTAAAATAGTTGGATCACTTAGAAGAATAGTTCTTCTTTTCCTCTTCTTAATAGGGTGAGTATCCACATTTGGATTCACTATCTCTACATCTTCTATCTAGGCCGGAGTTTCAAACTCATCATTTCTAAATTGGCACTTCCTCACCAACTATCGTAGGAATTTGGGGTTCAGGAGCCTTAGGGTCTTTGGGGGAAGTTGCTCCAGAAGGTGAAGCAACTTGTTTTGAAGATTCTCCTAATTCTAACTTCCTTCATGATATAGGCATATCAAACTTCCCCAAAATTTTTTCCCATTTGCTTTTAGATTTCTTACAGAAGTGATATTTACAAATCAATTGAATTAACCCATGATGTTTTAATGGCCCTGAACCAATTTTGTATCTCTCTATTGAAGAATTAATAGAATCATTCAAGAAATGAGGCAAATTAACCCTTAGAGCAGGGTCTTCCTTCCCATGCCGCAAATGAGTTAACATGCGGAATGTTGGTCCTACCACAGTGGTGAGTTGACCTTCACAAGTAAAATATCTAATAATACATGCAACAATAGTACCCCAGGGTTCTAAGATAGAAGCTCGCTGAAACCCCTTATTTTGTCCCCTAGTACTGAAAACTATCATGGGTTGAGGATCTCCCTGTCTAAGAAATAATTTTGATAATTTCTGATATGTGGTTTGTGTGGTTTCAGATACTTTAATGCCAGAATCTTCCAACCCTGAAATAAAAGAGATAATTTTTGAACTCACCTTGAAACGCTTCCCATGCAGAATCACCTGAGCATTAGAGTAATTTTCCACAAATGCATTCACCAGCTTTTCATTATACCCTTCGAATTTCCTAACAAAATCCAACCAGCCCACTTCTTCAAATAGCTGAGAGATGTTACTTAACCCTAAGAGATTTTTTGCAGAAGTCGGGTCAGATTTCTTCTTTGTACCGCTCATTTTTTTCTCTCTCTTGCTTACCACCATGCTAAAAAATTCAATAATGCCAAAGACTTGTGCACTGATATTTTAAAAAATATGATCAGACTGTAATCATTTACTCTACTCTTGCTTGGAGCTTGTTGTGTAATAATTTCAATTTGCATGAAGGGCCGCAAAAAGAGTAGCGTACTTAACAATTAATCACCAAGTGGCTCAATTTACTAAATTGGGAAAAGAAACTCTTGCCAATCAATCATATTTTATTCGAAAATAACTACTTATTTAAAGCAAAAATTTGTACTTACTTCCATTCCATGATTGCTTGAAGATCTTATACCTCTACCGATTTGACAGGATGATGCAAGGGTATTGGCTGAGGTGATGGTATAATTATTATGACATGAATAAGGAAGCTCATGGATGACAAAGTCATTAATGAAGACAAACTATTACGACAGATTTTATTTATAATGGAAAAAGAAGGCGTGTGTACCAATGTACGATAATCAAAGCATCGAAAAAGATTTGAAAATTTTTTCTAGAAAGGAGTTGGTGAAATGAAAATAAATAAGTTCCGGAGCACGCGTAAATCATGCAGTTAGACAAAGAAAGTGGTTAAGTTTTGGAGCATCGCCAAAAGATGCAGCTGAAATGGTATTTGAATGAAAGTTCCAGAGCATCGTCGGAAGATGCTTCCAAAGTAGCAACTAAATGAAAGTTCCGGAGCATCGTCAAAAGATGCAGTCGGAGCAACAACTAGATGAAAGTTCCAGAGCATCATCAAAAGATGCAACCGGAGCAACAACCAGATGAAAGTTTCAGAGCATCATCGAAAGATGCAACCAAAGCAGCAACTAGAGAGAAGAAGATAACAAACACCACTTAACTCAAACTTCAAGAGTTATATCATTCCACAAGAACATCCTTCCAATAGGGTAGGCTGAAGAGCGGGTTCCGGAGCATCAGGCGTTCAGACCGTCAAGTTTTGGAGCACTGGCTAGCTCAATGACCAAGTTCTGAAGCATCTTGGAATGGTGCTCTGGAAGTTGCTATTCCTTTATGAGAGGTCTTGCAAAATGAAAACACGTGTTAAGTCCAAAAATTGATGAAAAAAATGCTTTGAAAACAAATTGGATACACATGTCTTTTTATTACAATTTTCCATCAATTTTCATCATCATTTTTTTTAAATTTTTTAATATTTTTTTTAAAGATAGCATATAAACATTAAATCAAATAGACTCTACCTTAGCAGAGCCAATGCATTGGATCTCTTCTTGCATTTCTACCAGCTTTATAAATTCTTCTTTATTAACTGGTTTATGGTAAATATGTAGGCGATGACCATTAACTAAGAGAGTTCATAAATCTCCATCAATAGGTTTTAACTGAACTGTGCCATTCGAGAAAATCTCAGAGACTTCATATGGCCCCAACCAATGAGTTCTAAGTTTTACTTTATGGTCTTTATATCTTGAATCGAATAGCAAAGCCTAGTCACCATTATGAAATTCTCTCTCTTTAATATATTTGTCATGCCAAACTTTCTGTTGATGTTGAACTAATTCTGTTTGATGAACAAAATCCATACGAAGCTCATCCAACTCATTTAACTATAAAAATCATTCTATTTGAGCTTGTTTCAAATCTAGACCCAACTCCATAGCTGTATGTAGGGTTTGAAGTTCAAATTAAATGGGAAGAAGAGGTTTCTTTCCAAAAACAAGCTCATAGGGATTGAATCCAGTTGTAGATTTCCATTTTGTATTGTACGCCCAAAAGGCTTCAGGCAATTTCTTGGCCCAATCTCTTCTTCTTGAAGAGACAGTTTTTGTCAGTATATTTTCTAACTCCCTATTAGTCACCTCTACTTGACCATTTGCTTGAGGGTGATAAGGGGATGACTTCTTATGGCTCACCTGAAAGTGGTCTGTAAATGCTAGGAGAAATTTAGACATAAATTGGGGTCCCTGATTTGTAACAATAGTTCAGGGGGCTCCAAATCAAAGAAAAAAATTGTTATAGAGAAAATCAGCTACTTGCTCTTCTCTAGCAACTCGTAAAGCTTGAACTTCTTCCCATTTCGTCAGATAATTGATACAAACTAATATATATTCTTTCCCTTGAGAGGAAGGATCTATGGGGCCGATAAAATCTAACCCCCATTTTTCAAATGGTTCCAAAGTTTCTTGAGGCTGCAAAGGCATTTCTGTCAAAGCAGTTGGTCTTCCTACTCTTTGACATTCATCACAATGACGAACATAATTTTTAACATCTTTATGCATTGAAGGCCAATAATATCTAGCACCTAAAATTTTATGGGAAGTTCTTTTTGCAGAATAATGACCCCCTGAAGGATCATCATGACAGGCCCTCAGAATATTATAAGTTTCATCAGCCCTGACATATCTTCTCAAAACCATATCAGGTCCACAATGAAATAAAATCCCATTAATCCATTTAAATGGTGCACACTCTCGAATAAGTCACTTCCTTTGTTTTGATGTAAATTCAGGAGGTACTTCAGAAGTAGCTAAATAGTTGGCAATATCAACAAACCAAGGAACCTCTATAGAGATAGCAAACACATTTTCATCTGGGAACTCATCTTGTACATGTGCTCAATCACCCTCTTCTTGTTTGATTCGAGATAAAAAGTCTGCCACTTAGTTAAATTTCCCTGGGTTGTCAAGTATTGTCACGTTGAACTCTTGAAGAAGTAATAAGCATCTCATTATTTGACCATTAACTATAGGTTTATTCATTAAATACTTTACAGCTGAGTGATCTGTATAAACTATAACTTTATATCCTTAAATATAATGATGAAACTTTTTGATGGCATGAACCACCGCTAAGAATTATTTTTCTATTATTGTGTAGTTTCTCTCAACAGACGTTAAGTTTTTGCTAATAAAATATACGGCATATTTACCCCCATCCTCATCTTCTTGCCCTAATACTACACCAATTGCATCATCCAAAGCATCAACATAAATGGGAAAGGGAAGGCTCCAATTTGGTCCACGTAGTACAGGAGCAGAGACAAGCTTTTCTTTTATCATTTCAAATAATTGTTGACACTTAGATGTCCAATTAAACTCCACACCTTTTTGGAGGAGAGAAAACATAGGGGCTGCTATCTTACTGAAGCTTTCTATGAACCTTCTATAATATCCAACATGTCCAAGAAAAATTCGAACATATGTTTGTGTTTGAGGTACAGTCAATTGTTGTATGACTTCAATTTTTTTAGGATCAACTTTTATTCCTTTCGAGGAAATGTGATGGCCTAAGACTATTCCTTGTTCCACCATTATTAAACACTTTTCGTGGCTAAGGGACAACCGGTTTCCCTCTAAAACCTCCAAAACCCTATCCAGGTTTTGAAGAGCTTCATCATAAGTTGACCCATATACTGTGAAATCATCCATATAAACCTCTACACAATCATTGACAAGTGCTGCAAATATAGCCAAAATGGCCCTCTGAAAAGTCGTTGGAGCATTACAAAGTCCAAAAGGAAGAACTCAGTATGCATATGTACCCCAAGGACAAGTAAATATTGTCTTATCTTGGTCTTCTGGTGCTACTTGTATTTGGTTGTAACCACTAAATCCATCTAAGAAAGAAAAATATTTCCTCCTAGCCAAATTGTCCAAAACCTGGTCAGCAAATGGTAAGGGAAAATAATCTCTAAAAGTGGCTTTATTAAGTTCTCTATAATCCACATAAATTTTCCACTTGCCATTTTTCTTTGGTACAACTACCATAGGTGACACCCACTTACTATCTGAGATAGGATAAATGAATACTACACGAAGGAGTTTCTCAATCTCTATTTTGACAAGATCTTTTAATGCGAGGTTGATTCTCCTCTGTGGTTGACGAACATGTCTTATATTAGGATCAATATAAATGTGATGAGTACAAACACTCAGGTGAATCCCCCTCATGTCTATATAGTCCCAAGCGAAAGCTTTAGACCTTTTTACCAGCACATTAAATAATTTATCCTCTTGTATTTTTGTCAACCAACTATTGACATTCACAGTTTTTCCTGGTAATAATATAATTTTTTTTGTTCCTGGATAGGCCAAAGTGATAGTATGTATTGGTCGTAATAAAGTGTTAAGAGGACAACTATGAGGTATAAGTCAGTGAAATCTCGTAATATCATCAAAGAAATAACTCGTTCTAGGAATCATATTAGCCAAGGGACAAGGCATCCCCATGGTAACATAATTTTGTTCCATCCCACTTATATCAATTGGTTGTCCCAAAATTTCTGGTATATCCTCTATTACTTCTTCACTCGAACCTATAGCCAAATGTGCAACCTCATTCACTAACTCATCCTCTAATTCTTCTCCATGTTGTTCAATCACTACCATGGCCAAGGAGGCCAAGCTGTCTTGCCCACTAAATTCTTCTGGTTCATCAACCCAGACTATTATATTCAGTAGGCTTAGTAGGAGGATATAAAAATAAACGTTTATTATCTAGACCATGTGAAATGGTCATACCACCTTCCTGACAATCAATTTTAGCAGTGACAGTAGCCAACCATGGTCTTTCCAAAATTATTGGATAACTATCTTTAAGTGTAAGCGATTGGATTATTTGAAAGTCAACTGTGTTATGCCTTGCAGAACCACCCCATTTAAAATTTGATTAAAATGGGACCCTCTTTTGCTTTCGCTCTTTGCGTTTTTCCCCCTTCAATTTTTGAGGTTTTTCTTGCCTTGGCATATGCTTAATATGTTTATCTTACTTTCCCAAGTGTTTTTCCCAAGCTGCTTTTTGAAAATATTGTGTTTTGGGCTAAGTTCAGGTTTTCACCTTGGTTTGGGGTTTTCCTGTCCGTTCGGATTTTCTCGAACTTCTTTCAAAATCTGGTTTCTTGCTGCCGTTCGAATTTTCGAGCCAGTTCAGGATTTTCTGCCCCATCTAGATTTTCCCAGATTGTGTTCAGAGTCTGGCCCGGCCTGCTTTGCACTACAATTCAGAGATTTCTGGACTTCGTGGAATTCTGCCTGGGTCAAATTTTTCTGAATTTCTGCCTGGCTATTGGGTTTCCGAGTTTGGTCAATTTTGGGGCTTTAGGCCATTTTACTTTATCATTTGCATTCTCCTGAGTTGAGATGTTCATCTTTTTGTGCTTTAAAGCGTTATGCTCTTGCTTGAAGTTTGAATTCCTGTATGTTTGGGCATTTTGTTGCTTGCCTTGTGCGTTCAGGGTTGAAATCTAGGGTTTCATGCCTAGGGCGTCACCATTTAGTCTTGGTTTGCTTTCGATTGAGCCTAGGATTCAAAGAAGATCTATAGGAGGCTTGTGTTAAGTGATTTATGTGCCCAGGGTCCTCAAATTTGTGACCTTCGGTCAATTTGAGTGAAGTCGTTGCCGGTGTTCGGGTTTTCAGTCAGGTTCAGGATTTTCCTACCTGGTCAGATTTTCCCGGATTCCTTCATTTGCCCAGTTCCCTTCAGTTTTTTGAAGTTCTGAGTTCTGAGTCGTCTACAGAATTCTAGTCCAACCGAATTTTCCCTATTTCCCCTTCTCCCCTTCGTTTTCCCGGAATTCGTGCTGTGTTGTCATTTTCATGGAATTCCAGTCCGTTCATATTTTTCTGGATTTTCTGGGAGGCAATGTGGAACTAGGAAATTTGGTGAAATGGGTGATTCTAGTGATAAATTCTTATGTTTCCATGCTTTAATTTGGTAAATTTCACTATTGTATGTTGCTTATGTTCATTTTGATGATCCAGTGTTGATGCTTAATGGCTAATTTAATGGTTTTTATCATGACTTTAAGCTAACACTTTGATGAAATGTTGTTAACAGTCGGATTCTCACATTTGTGTTTGATGAATGCAGGCTGAGTCTAGCAAGGCAGGGGCTGGAATGGCTAAGAGAGACTGGGACAATATGATGGGGCCGATTTGAGGAATAACATTGATTCCATTGAATGGTGAACTAGGGTTTTGCCTATGCCACTTGCGAATGGCTTGCAAAGGATGTCTTGATGACAAAGGCCATAATGGAGCAAGGTATGGGCGACATGGAAGAAGCAGTTAATGCAAAGATGCGTCGAAAGTCGTGCTTCCTCATCATTTCGCTTTGCCTCTTCTTCACATGTTTTGGTTCATTTCTTGCCTTTGGTCGGTTCCCTTGCATTTAATGCACATTTGACTTTGTTTCAAACTCCTTCTAGGGACGACGTGTTCTGTAACTGACTCATTTTGTAAACCCTAAATTGGGCTGACGCATTTTGATGCGTTTTATATATGGCTTTCGCCTCTTTTTAAAAGAGGCGTGTTGCTAGGATTAGAAGGGAGACAAGTTAGCTAGCAAGCTGGAAGATTCAGAAGGTAGTAGAACAAAGGTAAAAGAAAAGCAAGCTAGGGTTTTGAAGTAAGTTAGACATTTTTGTAGTTCAGCAGGAGGACATGATGTATCTTCCTGATTTTATTAGCATAGATGGAGATAATTTGAAGACATGGGTTTCTGTACATTGGTGATCTTGCCAGATTTGTAAATGTTGCTTATCTGTTTCATTAATAGTAGAAGTAGCTAGATTTAAATCTACTTCATATTATGCTCTAGAATGGTATTTATTTTGGGTTAATCATTTGATTTGAAAAGCTCTCAAGGAATGAAATTTTATCTTATGTTTTGTTTGAATGATGATTTGCAATCTACTGTTAAAGTTTGCACTGTGAATGAATGAAACTTTGTATCAATTACAAGTTAATTTTATTCTGCAGTTCTAGTTTTGGAATTCCTTGGAAGGTAACAAGTCTGATTATTTGAATGAATCAACATTATTTTCAGTTTGAGAACCTTGATCTATCTTTTTCTATTTCTTTGAAACCCCTGGTTAAAGTAGGTTTAGATAGATGTTTGATCTTGCAACAATTCAGAAGCTCAAAACCAGCAGGCCCCTTGAACATTACAACCATATTGACCACTCTGTGAAACATAAACGTTGTGAACCAACATCAAAGACCTTGGGAGGTGATTAGTTGGATCACTGATTGTCTCTTTCAGGAGAGGTGAGATATTTATTTTTCTTTTATCTTACCTGCATGTTGTGTGTCAACTTGGCACATCAATAGATTCTGGTACTAGAAGGAGGGCAGAAAAGCAAACTGGATAACGATGGGTTTTTGTCACCAAAGAGGTCCCATAGAGTTCTTTGATCAACTAAAAACCCACCACCTTTGATAGAGCTCAAGACCCCAATGAGACACAAGATTCACAGGATTGGGGGAACCATTCTACCACCCTTGTCAGCTCCGCGCACTCCACCAGGATTTCCACCAATACCCCAGTTGATACCAAATCCACCACCAAATCCACCTCAATTGCCATTACAGCTGGTTCAGCCCATCCAACAGCTGGCTCAACCTCCACCATCGCCACCAATGGAATTTTTTCTGAATAATCCCTCTCCATTGGGGACTATTCTTGGAGGCTTTCATGATATGCCTAAGAATCCTGAAATATTTTTTCCCAAATACATTCATGGCGAATCAAGGAGTGCTGAGGAGCACATACAAGCTTTTAAGGATGCTTGTACTAGATCCTAGATAGCTCACCATGATGTGGTTTGTAGGTTGTTCCCTTATTCCTTAGGGGATATGGCATACAAATGGTACCTAAATCTTCCACAAGGTTCTATTCTAAGCTGGACAGATCTAGAGAATGCTTTCATCAATCAATTCAGAGTTTATGTGGATCCAACCCTTTTGTTCCATCAATTTGCTACCATTAGGAAGGAGCCATGTGAATCACTGCCCTTGTTTAATACAAGGTTTCAACGAATGTATAGGAGGTTGCAAAACCCCTATCTAGTTGCTAGGAATAGTGCCATTCAAGCATATTTTAGAGTTATAGACCCTTTACTTGGCTTGTTCCTACAAAGGACTTATTAGCCAAAAAATATTGATTCTCTGTCTAAAGTTTATCATCTAGCCATCAAGCTACAACAACAAAATAACTCTCAACAAGGAAACTTGGGAGGGAGTTTTCCTTCTATGGGGTATCAGATGCCTAACCCAACCCATTTATTCAATACTGTCCCAGGGATGTCTCCTTCCCATTATGGACCTATGTCTGAGTTGCAGACTCAATCTCTTGTTCCATTCTTTGCCAATGGAGCTCCTGACTTCTCTCAACAATCACAGGCTCATCACATTCCACATGGTCATCATAATCAAGCTGGAATACCAAATCCTATCGGTCAGCCACCTGTTGCTAAGAATGATGAGAGTGAAAGGACAGTTCAACTCACAAACGAGGTGGAGACCCTAAAGAAAACTCTGTCTCAAGTCACAAATGACATGGCTCAACTTAAACTGAACCCCTCTCAGAACCAAGGTAATTATGCTAATCAAGGTAATTACCCTAATCAGAATAATAATTAGGGTAATTATCAGAATAATAATCAGGGTAATTATCAGAACAACAACCAGAGGAATTATCAAGGCCAAAACTTCCCCAACCAAGGCTATCAAAATCAGAATAGAGGATATAACCAGATGCCAAATAACAATAGACAATGGAACACAGGGCCAAATAATGGTGGGGTTTCTCACAATTATCAAGTTAACGAGGACATGCCACATACTGCAAATGTGGCTGACCTCAATTTTATGACTAATTGGTGTAGGCTGCATGATACTGCAACTCATTCCAAGGTGAACTGTCTCGAAATGGAGAAGGTTGTGAAGATGGAATAGGAAGATGCCCAAATGTTCCAAGGGAATTCAAATAAAGGAGGTGGCTTAGTGGATATAACAATGGCTTATGACCTCTTTGAAGAAGAACCTTCATTCCCAATGCAGAATGAGAATGAACTAGAAGAAGATGTGTATGATGCCCAAGCCTTTCAGACAAAGGGATGACACTTCTTAAGAAACCAGAATAAGGGTCTGTTCACTACGTTAGCACCACCTAACCACATGGTGCCTCTGAATCAGAATGTTGATAATAACCCTCCTCCATCGAAGGATCCAACTGACTTCCCTAGCAAAGGTAATTCATTTGGTGTTTTCAAATATAATGCAAGTTATAACACATAATTTGATATTGTTTCTGAGATGCAAAAACAAAAAACCTCTTTATCATACTTTGACATCCTAAAATGGTGCCCTTCCCAACGAGATATAGTACTGAAAGCTTTGGAAGAAGCTGGTAAATCAAAAGGAAAAACCAAGGTGGCACCCGTTGCATACATGAACACAACTTTGTTCAGAAGTAAGGTAGGGACCCCACCATTTCTTTTAAGTTTGAGAATCTGTGGGAAGAACCTGCATAATTGTCTGCTAGATTCAGGGGCTTCTAACAATGTTATGCCATTTTCTATATGCAAGAAATTGGGATTGAATCATTTCCAAACAAACAAGAAGGTCATCCAAATTGATAAAACGAAGGTTAATGTAGTTGGAGAATTGAGAAATATACATGTGCAAGTAGGGTCTGACCCTAGGATTCAAACCAATATGGATATTCAAGTGGCAGACATGCCTGAGACTTACAGTATGATTTTGAGTAGAGATCCAATGAAGAGTATAGGGGGATACCTCTCCCTCGACTTTTCACATATGTGGCTACCATGGAGGAGAGTGCCTACCTAGATTAGGATTGAGAGTGACCTTCGCCTCAAACACATCATTATTGAGTATGACTGTCCCAACGAGGTAGCTTATTTTGAAACTGAGATAGGGGTTTATAAAAGAGAGGAAATTCTGACTCTTTCAGTTCTTGATTCTAATGATTTGTCAATACAAGAATTCCCTAATCCCATGAATAGTGTAAACCAACAGGTATTGATCAGGAAGCTGCAACATGATCAGCTGGTCTTAGGGGAAGATATCAATTTGTGGAGTCTTCTACTCCCAAATTGGGGCAGGGTGCACTACCAAAATCATTCGGAATTGACCTGCCAACCCTGCATCAGTGTTCTAAATAATGTTTTCCAAACTGAAGAAACTAGCCCAAGTCACCTTGAGACCGTTTCAGATCACTTCTCATTTGAAGCCAAAAATGCAATAATGTTAACCAGGGATAATATATCTTCTAAGGAAGTCCCTCCTCAAACTGAACTTACCCCAGTCATAATACCAGATCAACATAGTTATGTTGAACAACCCCAGGGTTTGTTTGATACTATGCACTCACAAGTATACCAAAACCCAAGGGGTTAATCAAGGATACAGATAACTGTTAGAAAGATATCCTAAGACTACATGATATATCTAAGCGGGAATTGGATATTGCACCTAAAGAACCTATTAAACACCCATTCCCAATATTTGATGCAAAAGATCAAGTGGCCCCACCTATGGTTCATCTTATCCAAGCACCCACAACAAGCTCAAAGAGATCAACCCTAGCTCATAATCAACTATGGACCCTCACGTTTGATGGATCCAAATATAAAACAGGTTGTGGTGCTAGAATTGAGTTAACCAGCCCAAAAGGGAAGAATTTTTTTGCTTCTTACAGGTTACAGTTTGGATGCACTAACAATATAATAGAATATGAAGCATTAGCTTGGGGACTGATGTTCACACATCAGAAGAAAGCTACTGCCTTGATGGTTAAAGGAGATTCAAAAGTGATTATCAAGCAAGTACGCAACCAGTACACATGTCACAATAAAATGATGGTAGCTTATAGAAATCAGGTGTGCAACCTAATTGAAGACTTTGATGCTTTTGGGATTAGTTTAATCCCTAGAGAGGAGAATCAAACAGCTAATTCATTAGCTATTGCCGCAAGTACCCTGGAGCCCATGCAAGACTCCAACCTCAAGAGATTCTCAGTAGAATTGATATCCACCCCGGCTGTCCTTGATAATGTCAGGAACTTTCAAGTCTTCGATGATGATCGACATATCCTTTCTTTTCTAGCAAGCTTAAATGTTTTCAAAGGACAAATCATCAATGAATCCGATAGGGATCAAGGAGAATGGAACCCCAAAGAATGCGATACAGAAGGTGTCCTTAATTTAAAAAGTAATAGCATTCCCAAGGGAATGGTGGCCTTAGAAAGAATTTTTGATTCAGATCCAAGGGCTCGGGAAAAGGTATCAACTGAAGATAAGGGAGGTGAATATGAAACAGTTAACTTAGCCGACTCTGGCCCTAAAAGGAATGTTTACATAGGGAAGGCCTGCCCTAAAGCCATTAGAGAAGATATATTAAGGGCACTGAAGAAAGATATTGCTTCAATAGCTTGGGGGTATGAAGATCTAAAAACATTTGATACTTCGGTGATAACTCATACTATTCCTTTGAAGCCTGAAGCTAGACCATTTCGGCAGAAACATCGTCCTGTTAACGCCTTGATTGAACCCCTAATCTTTAAGGAAGTTTAGAAATTTCTTTCTGCAAGAATAATCTTCCCTGTACGACATTCAACATGGGTGGCTAACTTGGTTCCAATTCGTAAAAAGAACGGGGAGATTAGGCTATGTGTGGATTTCAAGAATCTGAATAGAGCTTCATAAAAGGACAACTACCCACTCCCTTCTCTGGACAAAGTCTTGCAAACTGTCAATGGGTCCCAAATGATGTCGTTCCTGGATGGTTATTTTGGGTACAATCAAGTGATCGTTAATTATGAAGACAGAATGAAGACAACCTTCACTACTAAGTGGGGAACATTTGCTTACAGGAGGATGCCATTTGGTTTGATAAACACTGGAGCAACCTTTTAGCGTGCAATGGACATAGCGTTCGAAGAGTTGATTGGTAAGTGCATCATCATTTATATGGATGACCTGACAATATTCTCTAAAGATAGACTAAACCATGCTGCAGACTTGGCTAAATTTCTTGAAAGATGTATCCAATATGGTGTTTCTCTGAATCCTAAAAAGTGTGTGTTCAGGGTTTCTAAAGGGAAACTTCTGGGACACATAATCTCGGAAAGAGGGATATCGATAAATCCAGACCGAGTTGAGTCTATTTTGAAGTTAACCATGCCAGTAAGTAAGAAGGAGATGAGATATTTCTTTGAAAAGATCAACTTTGTGAGGAAGTTTATCACAGGTTTTGTAGAAATTGTTAAACCTTTGAACGAAATGATGAAGAAAGATGCTAGAATAGAATGGAGTAATGAGGAAAAGGCTACTTTTTCTCAGGTTAATCAATCCATTTCGAAGGCCCCAGTCCTCACCAGTCCTGACTACTTGAAGCCATTTTATATTTATTATTTTGCTTCTGAACACTCATGTGCAGCTATCTTGACACAACGAAGAGAGGAGGGGGATGAAAGGCCAATTGCTTTCATGAGCTCTCCATTTAAGAATTCTGAATTTAAGTACCCACCTCTTGAGAAATAAGCTTTTACATTGGTTAGAGTTGTCAAGAAGTTCAGACATTATATCCTTCGAAGTCAAATCATTGTTGTGGTTCTTGATGCTACTGTGAAGTGTCTACTTATGCAGAGCGAGTTGGGAAAATGAAGGGGGAAATGGATGGCTATTTTATAGGAGTTCGATATGGAGATTCACCCTATGAAAATTGTCTGAGGTCAGGGCCTATCTAAAGCAATGGCGGATGCTGGTAAGAACATTATTTTTCAGCAGTACACGACACAATCCTTTTCTAATGACTCTTGGTATGCCGATATTATTTATTTCATGCTCAACAATCGGTGCCCAGAGGGAATGAATACAACTCAGAGGAGAGAACTGAGAATGAAAAGCTCCCATTATATGGTCAAAGGAGGATTGTTATACAGAAATAATTTTGAGGGAGTTTATCTATGATGCCTTGATCAACAAGAAGCTAAGCACGCAATTGCTGAATTTCATGGGAAACATGGCACGGGTCATGGTTCCACGGATTCTTTAGCACATCAAATCCTTAGGTCTGGTTATTATTGGCCATGTGTGTTTAAGGATGCCCACCAACATGTAAGGACATGTCATATATGTCAAACTTCTGCATCAAGAGAGCATCATCCAGCAATGCCATTGCAGCCTGTTTATGAGGTAAGGCCATTTTCCCAATGGGCACTTGATTTTATTGGGGTAATTAACCCAAATTCTTCTACAGGACATAAATTCATTTTAATTGCCATGGATTACTGCACGAGATGGAAAAAAACTATACCTTGCAAGAATATCACAACAAAGGTAGTAATCAAGTTCCTCACTAAATGCATCACAACTGGGTTTGGAATACCCTTTGCACTAGTATGTAACAATGGCCCTGCCTTTTCTTCTGCCGAGTTCATTTCATGGGCTTATGATCATAAGATTGTTTTAAAGTATTCTTCAAACTATTATCTGCAAGGAAATGGAGTTGTAGAATCAACTAATAAAAATCTCCTAGGAGTAATCAAAAAACTGCTAGAGAACAATCCTAGAGACTAGCATACCTAGTTAAGATTTGCATTATGGGCAACTAGGACTAGGATCAAGGATGCATTGAAAACTTCACCGTTTAAGCTAGTGTATGGCCAAGAACCTGTGTTCCCTATTCACTTGCAAATACCCGTCTTGAGATTTATGCAAGAATTTTACTCTAATGATGATAGGATTGAAGTAAGGTTAGTTGGCTTGCTGAAATTAGAAGAGCAGAGAGAAGCTGCTTTACAACAATTCTTTAGGCACTAGGCTATTGTCAAACGCTGGTTTGAAAAAAGAGCCAAAGTCAAGCTTTTAGGATATCAGACCATGTCTTACTGTGGGATAAAGCCAACGAAAAGAAGGGTGAACACCATAATTTTTATAAGCTCTGGTTGGGTCCCTATCAAATTGCTAAAATCCTAGGAGAAAATGCTTTCCGGCTGAGTAGTTTAATAGGAGAACTTGTTCCATTGCCTGTAAATAGACAGATTCTCAAACATTATTTTGGGTCGTAAAAGGTCTAGTATTTTGATGGGTTGTATATATGTAAATAGTTTGTTGTTCCATTGGTTTTGTCTTTTCCTTGTATTTCCTTGCTTTTTGTTCCTTTATTTCTTTTTATGGGGCCCTTCATTTTATCCAATTGGGTAAGGGGGTTGTTATCTGAAGTATACTTTGGTTACTAGGAGAGAATTTGGTTTAGATATTTTCAAGTTTTCTGATTGGATGATTTGGTTCTAAATTCACTATTTTATGTCCATTGTCAATGAGCATTGTGGAAAGTCATTGAGAACAAGGTGTAAAGTAAGCAATCTTCACTAACTACGATTGAATCTGTCACAAATCATCAGAAACATCTCCTTTTGTAATGGTATATTTGTCCTAGGATGATAGTGTTGCAAGATTTGAGTGAAAAATCTGATTCCCCATATATCGTTATGAGGTCCATGGTAGTTTTCAACACAGTACGGGTGTTGAGCATCTGACATATTGAGAAGGAACTAAATAAAATATCTGAAAATTCAAGAGAAAAGAAAAGAAAAGAAAAGAAAAGAAAAGAGAACTATCTAAGAAAGGAAAACTCAATAGTGAATGGGTGATTCCAGTATCTCTACCAGGGCTATGGACGCCTGACTGGCAGTAGAGCAATGCTGTGAGAAAACTAGAGGTATCTCCGTCGAGGCTATGGACGCCTGACTGGAAGTAGAGCAATGCCTAGGATATCATTCCACAATAGTTAAAGGGAATCAACTCATGTAGTTCAAATCTTGTGCATCATTGTTCAAAAGATGAGGAAAACCTTGTAAAAGGGTGATGCACCATCAAGCACACACATAGATTCAGGGGTAGCCAGTGTTGATTTGCATATGAGATTCTAGCTCAACCTTGTTTGCTAAGACTGACCTAACTGGAATTGTGATGTCCATAAAACAGGAATTCTGGGTAACTGAATCCCTTAGTTTTCTGAAAATGGTTAAACCATTTTCTCAGCCAAGTCGCCAATTGTTATGCCTTGCATAACCACCCCATTTTAAATTTGATTAAAATGGGACCCTCTTTTGCTTTCACTCATTGTGTTTTGCCCCCTTCGATTTTTGAGGTTTTCCTTTGCCTTGGCATATGCTTAATATGTTTATCTTGCTTGCCCAAGTGTTTTTCCCAAGTTGTATTTTGAAAATCTTGTGTTTTGGGCTAAGTTCGGGATTTTCCTGTCCATTCGGATTTTCCCGAACTTCTTTCAAAATCCGATTTCTTGCTGCTATTTGGATTTTTGAGCTAGTTCAGGATTTTCTGTCCCATATGGATTTTCCTGGATTGTGTTCAGAGTCCGGCCCGACCTGCTTTGCACTGCTGTTCAGAGATTTTTGGACTCCGCAGAATTCTGCCTGGGTCAGATTTTTTTGGATTTCTACCTGGCTGTCGGGTTTCTGAGTTTGGTTGATTTTGGCGCTTTAGGCCATTGGGATTTATCATTTGCATTCTCCTGAGTTGAGATGTTCATCTTGTTGTGTTTTAAAGCGTTATGGTCTTGCTTGAATTTTGAATTCTTGTGTGTTTGGGCATTTCATTGCTTGCCTTGTGCGTTCAGGGTTGAAATCTAGGGTTTCATGCTTAGGGCATCGCCATTTCATCTTGATCTGCTTTCGATTGAGCCTAGGATTCAAAGAAGATCTATAGGATGCTCGTGTTAAGCGATTTTCGTGCCTAGGGTCCTCAAATTTGTGACCTTCGGTCAATTTGAGCGAAGTCATGGCCGGTGTTCGGGTTTTCGGTCAGGTTCGGGATTTTCCTACTTGGTCAGATTTTCCCGGATTCCTTCATTTGCCTAGTTCCCTTCAATTTTCTAAAGTTCAGAGTTCTGAGTCATCCACGGAATTCTGGTCTGGCCGGATTTTCCCGATTTCCCCTTCTCCCCTTCGTTTTCCTGGAATTCATGCTGTGTTGTCATTTTTGCAGAATTCCAGTCCATTCGGATTTTTCTAGATTTTCTGGGAGGCGATGTGGAACTAGGAAATTTGGTGAAATGGATGATTCTAGTGATAAATTCTTATGTTTCCATGCTTTAATTTGGTAGATTTCACTATTGTATGCTGCTTATGTTCATTTTGATGATCCAGTGTTGATGCTTAATGGCTAATTTAATGGTTTTTATCATGACTTTAAGCTAACACTTTGATGAAATGTTGTCAACAATTGGATTCTCACATTGGTGTTTGATGAATGCAGGCTGAGTCTAGCAAGGCAGTGGCTGGAATGGCTAAGAGAGACTGGGACAATACGATGGGGCTGATTTGAGGAATAACATTGATGCCATTGAATGGCGAACTAGGGTTTTGCCTATGCCACTTGCGAATGGCTTGTAGAGGACGTCTTGATGATGAAGGCCATAATGGAGCAAGGTATGGGCGATGTGGAGGAAGCAGTTAATGCAAAGCTGTGTCAAAATTCATACTTCCTCATCATTTCGCTTTGCCTCTTCTTCACACGTTTTGGTTCGTTTCTTGCCTCTAGTCGGTGCCCTTGCATTTAATGCACATTTGAATTTGTTTCAAACTCCTTCTAAGGCCGGCGTGTTCTATAACCGATTCATTTTGTAAACCCTAAACTAGGCCGACGCATTTTGACGCATTTTATATATGGCTTTCGCCTCTTTTTAAGAGGTGGGTTGTTAGGATTAGAAGGGAGACAAGTTAGTAGCAAGCTGAAAGATTTAGAAGGTAGTAGAACAAAGGTAAAAGAAAAGCAAGCTAGGGTTTTGAAGTAAGTTAGACGTTTTTGCAGTTCAATAGGACATGATGTATCTTCCTAATTTTCTTATCATAGATGGAGATAATTTGAAGACATGGGTTTCTGTACACTGGTGATCTTGCCAGATTTGTAAATGTTGCTTATCTGTTTCATTAATAGTAGAAGCAACCAGATTTAAATCTACTTCATATTATGCTCTAGAATGTTATTTATTTTGGGTTAATCATTTGATTTGAAAAGCTCTCAAGGAATGAAATTTTATCTTATGTTTTGTTTGAATGATGATTTGCAATCTACTGTTAAAGTTTGCACTGTGAATGAATGAAACTTTGTATCAATTACAAGTTAATTTTATTCTGCAGTTCTAGTTTTGGAATTTCTTGGAAGGTAACAAGTCTGATTATTTGAATGAATCAACATTATTTTCAGTTTGAGAACCTTGGTCTATCTTTTTCTATTTCTTTGAAACCCCTAGTTAAAGTAGTTTAGATAGATGTTTGATCTTGCAACAATCCAGAAGCTCAAAACTAGCAGGCCCCTTGAACATTACAGCCATATTGACCACTCCGTGAAACATTAACGTTGTGAACCAACATCAAAGACCTTGGGAGGTGATTAGTTTGATCACTGATTGTCTCTTTCAGGAGAGGTGAGATATTTATTTTGCTTTTATCTTACCTGCATGTTGTGTGTCAACTTGGCGCATCAACAAACTGGATATTCCCATCCATCAACTTTAACAAGAACATTTTTTATAATACCTTTTGGAATGATTATAGACTGATTTTCCATCTACAAGACTATAGTTGTAGG
Organism: Sequoia sempervirens; assembly: GCA_007258455.2. Classification (NCBI taxonomy): domain Eukaryota; kingdom Viridiplantae; phylum Streptophyta; class Pinopsida; order Cupressales; family Cupressaceae; genus Sequoia; species Sequoia sempervirens. The sequence goes on from VDFB02253539.1 coordinate 319,973, forward strand.
ACTTAAATTAGTAAGACTTAATTTCTCCATTACATCCACCGTCATTACATTAATAGCTGCTCCCAAATCCACTAATGCATTAGGTATTGCTACCTCATTAATTGTAATAGTAATCAGTGGACTCCCAGGATCATCATATTTTGGAGCAACAGTCTTTCTAGAAAAAAATCAGCTAAATAACCATCAATGTGCACAATGTTTATTTTCTTTGGTTTCCTCCCTAGAGTTCTAATACACAGTTGTTTGATCAACTGGTTTAACTCAGGGATTTCCTTTATTTCCTTCAACAAAGGAACCTCTATTTTCAATTGTTTAATTTCTTGAATTAATGCAGTTTCAGAAGCTAATGTCATTTCCAGAGTATCTTTCAGAATTGTTGATTTCAGACGCTCCAGAAATGGTGCTTGAGTTTTCTCATTTGAAGGGATATCTCTTTTCTCCTTTGAAGGGATATCTTTACTAAACTCAGTCAAAGACTGACCCCCTCCTCCCGAGGTAAATTAGCAGCTCCTGCTGATGAAGACTTAGTAATATTCATGGGTAGTATAGTATCTTTCTCAAAAGTTTGAGAAATAGGTTCGTCCACTACTTCCTCAATAGTGGGTGATTGAAGTGTCCTTCCAGAACGTAACTAAACATTGCCACAATGAATTGCATTAAGTCCTGTGAAATTATCTTGCTCAGTAGTATATACCGAAGTATTTTGTCAATTGTTCTTAGGATTAGGAAGTGGCTGTGCTGGAAGTTGAGGTTGATTAACCTGCTCAGTCTTAGGAAGATTCTAAGGCGGTGGTAACAAATTCTATGGTTGATTCCTCCTAGGACCAGTATAAAATTGATTTTGTCCTTGATTCTATTGGGGAGAAATGTGTTGTGGGTACCATTGTTGTTGTGACTAGTTAGGCCACTACTGATTTCCCCATAATTGACTTGCCCATTCAGGAGATCCCTAGTAAGGAGTTCCCCAAGTAGGCGGTGGAGGATAGGGATGATTCCAAGATGGAGGCCATTGATTACTAGCCCAGTTATTCTGGGGTCTCCATGCAGGATTGGAATTCTTCCCATAAGAAAAATTACCTCCTTGGCGTTGATTTAGCACATTTATTTCTTCTTCAACCTGAGCAATTTTTTTCTTAGTATTCTTAAGATCAGTAAGAAGCTCACATTGATTGGTAGGATGGCTTTGCTCACAAAGTTGAAAAAACATTAACCTTGTCTAAAGGGCACTCTCGTAAAAGATGTTTATTTCGACACCTAGGACAATAGATTGACAAAGTCTCAGGGTTACGTGTCTTTGCTTGTATACCATCTAACGTAGTGTTGAATTGGAAAAGTATGTCCATCTTAAAATTTGCTATTTCTTCTCGAAGTTTACCTATCTCGTTATTCCCTTTGAAAATATTTTTTTTTTTCGGATTCCTCCACGAGTACATGAAAAATTGTGAGACAAATCACATATGTCTTTAAGGTTTAACTGAGACACATCACCTTTTCCTGTTGAATCAAGACTTCTTCTTGCATCATCATCGAGTCCTTTAAGAAATATAGTCTTGAGAATCTCAACACTAATGGCCATTTCCCCACATCGTTTAGATAAGAAAAGAAACCTATCCAAATAGTCCTCTAGACTCTCATCCTCATTCTGCCAAAGTTTAAACAACTCTTCCTCATGATCACTCACCCTACAATATTCTTGATATTTATTCAAGAACACAGTCTCCATTTCTTCCCAAGTTGTAATACTCCCAGATGGTAGTCCCATAAACCAACGCATGGCCGAATCCTTCAAAGTAGAAGGAAATAACTTCAATTTCTGGTTGTCATTTTTATAGTCATAGGTTTGACAAAGGACCTTAAATTCAAAGATAAATTGGTCTGGGTCTTTCACAGATAAACCACGAAAGGTTGGAAGGAAAGCTGGAGAGATGTTTTTCATCATTGTATCATCATCTGCATCCAGAGTAATAGGATAAGTGAACGTTCTAGGTAGTGGAGGATCATTATTATTACGGTTAGATTCTGCCCTCTGATCTCCCATGGTGTTTAGAGGAATATGCTCCTCGAAAATAATTTCGTCGACAATAGGTTGCACTATAGGATGATCTTCTAGGAGATAGTGGAAAGCTTCGGGTGGGTTAGGCTCAAGTAATTCGTCAACAGAATGATCTTTTGAGCCTTGGGCCTCCCTATGTATAACTGGGACGTATTTTGGGGGGGTCTTTGGTATAAATCATCCGTGAGGGCCTCTTTTCTTGACCATGCAAAAAAGGAAGCCACAAATAGTATTTTTGGTCTAAAAGAGGTATTCTAGGCGTCTTCTATTAACACTTAAGCAAAATAAGCTAAAGGGTCCCCGACAATGGCGCCAAAAAGTGATAGGATGTCATTAGGTCCCATTACTTAGAATATAATATTTGATTTGTTGACCGGGTAGTGTTCAAGGCAATCTACAATAGAAGAGGTCCAAAGTATCTCCCTCAAGTTTCCTAACTTCTAATAACAACTCAAGATTAATTCTAACTTCAAATTGTTTAACTATAAAACTGCAAATTAATTTATTCCTAAGAGAACAAAAAATGCTTGAACTGGAAGCGTAAGTAAACTAATTTAGAAAGCATAATAGCTAAATTGAAAAGCAAAGAAACAACTTAAACTAAGAAGCTAATTTTTTTTATAAAATCAAAAAAACTTATATAGCAATCCATAAAACATTTTCTTAACAATAAAGATTCTAATAGTGAATAATTGAAACTACGGAAGTGAAAAGATCACAAATACTTCAGAACTAAGATTTCATAACAGTAAACTTAATGACTCTCTACAGAACAATGCTATAATAAAAGAAAACACTTATCTACTCCCATTGAGTGGCCAACTCGTGGGTTAACACATTCATTCTCAGCTCACATTCACAGGTATTCCAGAAACACTTCTATCAATCATAGTTATCATCTGTGACTCATAACTCATAATTTTAGATAACAATCTCTTTATTCATAAACCTTGGAAACATTCTGACAGTATAACATTACTTTTTCACTGTATATCTCACTTCTAAAGATCGTATCTTTTTATAGAGAAACTGTAACTACATCCTATATTTCAGATGGTATAGATAACCATTGAAAATATCTAGAACAGATCTACGGATAACTCGTATATCTTTAATCCCATTACACAGTATTTAAGAGGCTCAAGTCGAGCCATAAAGTCTTTAATTCAAAGGATAACATAAATAACAACTTTAATAACAACTACATCTTTGGTCCATCATCCTGAAGTTTCAGAGCATATTTCTAGCATATATCTCTAACTGTTCCTGGAGCACATGCCAGTTGGATGCTTCAATCTGCAACTTTGATTGACCGATTATTATCTACAAAACACTTAAAACAACCCATTAAATCTGTATTGGAAAATTACTTTAAGAAATCAAAAGAAATAAATTTTATACAAGTTCTTACTAAAATTAAGCAATTATTTCTCCTAAAATTTAATTAATTGGCAGAGGATAGAGATTTGCATGTATGAACTAGGTCTTTATGGTATTATTATGATGAGGTTATTTTTACCTCATCACCGTATATTCATGGCCCTCATAATTTCGAGCTATAAAAATCATAAGGAATAAATTTGTTTTAAGTTTGGAGGTTAAAATTTAATTTTAGTTTTGAAATATCTTTTATGAAAATCTTTTCGATATTTTAAGCCCCTTAAAAATCTCATTTAAATCACTTAAAATCTTTTAAAATCCTCTAAAAATCTTTTAAGATCCTTAAAAATCTTAAAGAATCTTTATAAATCTTTATAAATCCCCTTAAAAAGCTCATAGTATGGGCTTTTAAAACTTAAAAGGTTTAATAATTTAAATATAAGGGAATTCAGCTTTTTAAATGTCATCATTTTTTCCACATCATCATTCTTGCCACCCACATCATCATGGTCAACCCTCAACTTTGACCAACCATAACTTTCACATACGAACTCAGATTTGGTCCATTCAAAATGCGTCAAAAAGCTCTTGATGAGATCTTTGACATGCTGATGAAATATTGATCATGTGGAACACTTCAATTTTTGACAACAAGTATCCACCTAGATCACATTCATTCTCAGACGAGGAACATATTGAACATGATGAAAGGCTAGAGTCCATCCTAACTCTAACTCCAATACAACTGAAACATTTCTTCCACCGACTGCTCCTTTTGTGTGGATCCGACACCTCACCAAGCATCTCGTAGCTATTGAGCTAGGTGGCTGAAATAGATCACACTCCCCTATCATATTGCATGTGGCACCATTGTCTAGATACCACCCATCTCGGGAAACCTCCTCTAAAGCATAATGACCAAATTTAACCTTTTAAGGTAAGAGGAAACATCTTCATCAACAAGCATCTGAATCCTCTGAAGCTTCTCCTTCAAAACCATGATTCTGATCTCATGCTTGGCCTAAAATAATGAAGCAAGGGATATTAGTTATACTCAGTTATACTTATTAAATTATTGTAGAAATAAACTTTTACTGTTGTTTAATACCACTCCCATTAATCTTAATTTTTCCACCCCTTTTAATACCACATTTCTGAGTGAGGACTATTGTCAAACATTTCACATGTCATATTTGTTTGTTGATTTTAGTTGGATGTAGGTGTTGGTCTGAGTTTAAAGTCTTAAACAATGCCTTTTGATGTGTTAATTCACCCAAGCATTCACCACAATCATAGGACTATTATCCCCGGATGCGGGTGTTTGTCAGCAAATTGTGTCAGAAACCGATCCTCCCCTCCTCACGACAACTGATGACCACAATCCTGAGACAACTGGCACACAACATTGTAGCAGGCCAAGGTATGTGGGCACTTGGCCTGCTAGTCTATCTAACTCCAATTTTTAATGCCCCTCACTTCTATGTGGGTTGTTGTTTTCCCCCTCCAGCACTAGCGGCAATGGCAAGTAAATGTGCCTTCAGACAACATGCTTTGATGGCTTCTACATTGGATTTGGGAATCCCCTTTTCAATGGATCGAGGCTCAGCATGGGGATGACAGATACTCTTCTGGATCCGAGTGGAGCTAGCGACATGAGCTACCAATTCAGTGCAGGTTATATTTTGTGGAATTCTGGAGCCTTTCATGGCACCTCGTATGTGACAAAGAGTGGTTCACGGTAGTGTGGGGTGAGGAGGCAAAGGCAACAATTATTAGTCTTGGGAATTCTATGGGGATTATGACCTAAGCATCCCCATGCACATTTGTGAGGAGATTGACAACTGTGAGGCTGCTTATTTGGAAATGCAACAAGAATCTGTAGATCCCCCAAGGGTGGTCAGCCCATATTGGGCACTCAAAAAAATTCTAGGATGGACCCTCTTGGCTCAGTAACAACAAGAAGCCTGGGCTACTTCTTCAGCCCACAATATACATTTTTCTCTTGAGCAAGCCAGAGCATACCTGGACACCTTGGAAGACGGATTGGGCGCTCACCACCCCATTCCACCAAAGGCTTCATCGACAGACTCCCACCCATCTCTAGCACCAGTTCAGGCCAAGGGGCAAGAGCACCTTCATCCTGCCACTCAGAGTAGTGAGCCAAATGAGGAGTGGACGTAGGGGAAAAGCATGGAATCAGAATTGGAGTGCAAGGAGGAGCATGGCTGCATCATCACCTTCGAGCCTCTTCCTGAATTTGGGAGCGATCTAGCTCTGGTTCCTCTAGGATTTCCCAACTATAAGCAAATAGTCTAGTTTTTCTCTGTCGAGGTTTTTTAGTCTTTTTTATTTCAAAATCTTATATTTCATGTCTTGCAGTCATTATCAGAATCATGTACGTTGGTTTCCTTGTGAAGGGAAGTGGTTTAAAACTAAATCATCTTTTTTTGGTTGTGTCAAGCAGAGAACCCTGAATTTCATATACAGGCCTCCCTAACTAGTCTCTGGCTTGACTCTTTTTTGTGCCAGCCCAACCAAAAGGGTCCAGTTCTGTAATCTATGTACATATTTCCTTTTTCAACAATATAATTATGAACTTCACAAAAAAATAAAAAATCATAGGACTGTTATCTAATTCACTTTGTCATGCAAATAACAATAAGGGGCAACAACAATATAACTTTATATATTCAGAAAATCCCTTGTTATTTACAAAAAAAATTAATACACATAAGAAACAAGAAGAATGGCACCTGGGGATTTGATTAGAGTTGGCTCTCCTTTCCTTGCACCTAGATGAAATATTCAGCTCCCTTCTTGACTGTTATTTGACTGTGTTTAGTTCCCAAGAGCTTCACAACCCCTCCAGACAGATCAAGCAGCGCCCAACACTAAGATAACTGCCCCCACGATGTCCCTAAGCATCAATTTCATGCCCAACAAGGATAAATATCTTGTGATGTAGAAAATGCCCAAGGTAAATGCTTCCAATTGCGCCCAACCATGGAAATATAAGTCCCACACACCAACAAACAATGACAACCACTTGTTCTATGGATAAAAGTGCCCAAATTTAAGTAGTGTAGGCCCACGCTCTATTACTTGAGGATTAAAGTCACCCAATACTAAGATTGAGAGCTGTTATGGCCCTTTGCTACTCCAAATGGAATGAAATGCACCCACATAGTGGCCCTAGTTAGTAGGTTGTATGGGGAGAAAGATGCTTCTCATTTTCAAGAATCCTAAGTCTCATTGCTACATATGTTGCTTAAAGAAGGGCCAATTTTAAACTAGGTAGTTGTTTTGTCACTCACTTTGTGCAATGAAATAACGAGAGTCGAGTCTCCTCCAGTGGGGACAAAGCCAAAATTCTATACAACCTCTTACTAGTGTTATATTATTTGTGCAGCTAATAAATTCTTTGGGGATGAATTGGACATGGAGAATCCCATGATGTTTTGTCCATGTTTATTGCTAGGACCAATGGGAGCACAAATATTCATCCAAATATCTGTGACTGATTCTTTGCTCCCTTGCATGATCTATTATCTGAGAAAAGGTTCCCTAGGTTGTCTGAAGACATGATTAGAATCTTGGAGAACCTAAAATATTTCTCCCTATATGAGTTGTTAACATATAGGAAGATCTATGGCACCTCAAAGGCACCCTATACTTTTCCCAAGCATGTACCTAACATATTGTTGATCAAGAAGTTGCATATCATACTATACTCTTGAGATTTAATGAAGCCATGGAAGCAATGGTAATGGGTGTAGATATGGATCTAGTGGCTAGGGCTACGACTAGGATCGCCACAACACAAGCAAATGAATCAAACATCCTTAAAATGACATGAGAAATGGAAGGGAATAAGAAGGAAATTGAGCACTTGAAACATCAAGTGGAATACTACAAGACTACAAGGTATGACATAGGTGATTTCATGGAATATGCGTTAGAAATCCATGATGACTTGACCTTGGTGCAAAAGGAGTTATACAAGGATGTGTTAGATCTATAGAATGCCTACCAAGATGCATCAAAACATTCTTACATGTTAAAAGAATGGAAACATCATGACGAAGGATGGAAAAGATGCATGTGGATCACTTAGTAGAATGGAAACATGAATTCAAGGAAGCACTCCTTGAGATACCATGTTTGAGAGAAAAGAAGATAAATGAAATCAACATGGGACTAAGTTACTCAAATGATACAAATCATAACTTAAATGAGGACACTTAAGAGATATTAAAAGACCATGGCCATTAATTAAAAGATGCGATGAAAATAAGGCATGAATGTCACCCACTGCCCTTTAAGGAAAACAATATGTTTTCCTCAACATGAAATAATGGGACAATTGAGTGGGATCTAGGGCCAACAGAGAAGCACTTTAGAACTCATCCTACACATCAATAAACAACTCAACACAGGAAATGCAAATTGACATATTAACACAACAATATCCAACTAAGTTATTGAAAGTCAACTATTGATACCTTGTTCTCCATCCATATTACAAAATTGGTCCACTTTTTGCTTTGTAACATTTCATTTTCAAATTGTGTTGGATGCCGGCCATATTTCTCCTCCTGTCAAAGCATGGCACATGGACTAGTTAAACTAATTAATATGCAATCATTTGCATTTTCCTATGAAATAAAAAAATCATTTAACATATTAAAAATACTTACAAATGTATAGGTCAAGGCCTGTAAACCTTTTTGGCCACTGTGATGTGTGGCACAAATTTTGTCAAGCCTAGCCTTGGAGGCCTTGTCCTGAAACATATATTACAAATTCAACTTAACTATGCACAAATAAAATTTGAAAATCGTTTAATAAATTTGATATAATCTTATGAGAAAATTCAAATACCTGCGTACTCTCCTCACCAGACTTCCTCTATGCATCAGACTTCTCATATGCTTTTACAAGGTCTTTCCATACTTTCACACTTACATCAATTGTCCTTTTTTTGAGCCTTAGCTTGAGAGGGAGTTTTTTTATCTTCTTTGTTTGGTTGCACTGAAATCTCTTGCAATTTTGAGACATTCATAGCTTTATCTTCTTTATAGACCAACCTATTCCAAATTCAATCTCCATGTCATGGATAACTGCTTTTTGCAGGTGCATGGGTATCTTTGAGAATAAAAAATGTAGATGGTCTTTGAACTGTTGAAGGCATGATTCCTTCAACCTATTCACAAACGTTTTTCCAGCATCTGTCATTCAGACTTCCCTTGAAACCACATTGTATTCTATCTTGGTATCATAGCTACCAATGCAAGATGCAAAACATGGCATGGTGGAAGAAGTCTGTGTCCCAAGAGTGGCTGGGACATTGGAATTCTTTGCTCCCTGTTCCACATTCTTAGAGTTTATTGTTATTGATTTCATCCTGGATCTTTTGCTCGATCTAGGACTGGTTGGGGAATCAAACGATTCCCTTTGACACGGTTGATTTGGTCACAATGTTTCAGGGGCTTTACTAGATCATTTTTTATGTATCTGGCAAGCATTGTCAACTACAGACCATCCAACTTGTTCACTGCCTCTACCCCCAATATGGAAGCCAATGCCTCTTTATCTTTGTCAGTCTCATGTCCCTATATATATAAAATAAATTTCTTCTTTTAAATTTAGAAATAAAAGACTAAAAACTAAAAATCAAAGAAATAATGGAAACATTTACAAATCTATAAATTGACAATGAATTACCTCATTGTGGCTAGAGTCTGCTCCCTTTGCTCCCTTCCCTCTATTGCTTGAAATTTTGAGGCGACCTAGGGAAAATTATTTTCATCCAGTCCGTGGAGGCAAACAAAGTACACACTGCCAGGTATGAAAGTTTTTGTATAGTTTGTAGTATGAAAGTTTTGTTTTGTGGTATGAAAGCAAGCCACCAATCAAAGAAATCAAAAGAAATGGGCGATTTAAAAGAAACAGGTGATTAATGAGCAAGATTTACCTTCAATGAATCTCTTTCTAGATTTAAATGCCTATGAGATATCTCCTGAGAGTTCAAACCCTGTGATGAAATGAATAATGAAAAAATAAGACCACCAAATAACCCAAATAAACTGAAGCTCGACCATTATCTACTAGGTGGCATCCCTTTTGTACAAATCTATTAGTAAAAATTCTATCTAAATATCTTTATATGGATTCAAATTGAACCAAAAGGAAAAACATATCTAGTTTTCACGTTTAAAGAGAAATCAAGAGTTTGATTTCTATCCATCTATCCTCTAATCTGTATCTCGCAAAAAAATTAAATCGGGCGACCAAACATTGTAAACACCATCTATCCTATGCTCTGTATCTAGAAAAAAAATAAAATTGGGCGACCAAATAATGCAAACCACACAAGAAAAATGAAAACTAAAAAATCAACAAGACCAACCTAACAAATGAAAAACAACTGAAACAAAAATGAGAGTGACCTATGGAAAATTATTTTCGTCAAGTTTGCGGTATGAAAGTTTTGTTGTGCGGTATGTTTTAACGCGGTGGGAATTTTTAATTTTCTGTTTTTGATTCATTAGTCGGCACTATAATCGTCATAGTTAATGCCGACTTTTAGCCCTAAATGTAATCTCTTTGGGGCGCCAAAGGCGGCGCAAAGTGCACCTAATTTAACACCTAACTGTACCAAACCAAAATGTTCCTTATGCAAAAATTTGGAATTGAGGTAAATGTTTAAGTAGTAAGGGTTTTTTAACATTGGAATCTAGTGTGACAACAACATACCACCAACTAGCTTGGAAAAAAATGGATACATCGTAGAAACTTTACATAATAAAAACATAATTTGATGGAACTTAAAAAAAGTTGTATTGTGTTTTAGTAACTTGAAAACCAAAATATTTTACCTATCAAACAAATAAATTCATATCTCATGCCTTCTCTTGGTTAATGAAGATATACATGCTAGCTAAATCAATCAAGATGTCAAAGGATTTAGCTAGTGGCTAGACTTCCATGCAATACTAATTATGAAAACATAACATATTAGGCTACAAATATGATTTCCATACAAAATAAAGTAGGTCATGCTATGTATCAATCTTTCATTAAAGTTGTAGTAAATTGTTAAGTCTTATATGGGTTGAGCCATTTGTAAATATTTGTTGGATTTTATTTGATGAGGTGATTTCTACATAACCAAGCCAACTACTTTCACCATGGCCTCTATGGAGGATAAACACCAATCATGAAAAATAAAAAATAAAGAATTAAAGTTTTGGATTTTATCTAAGATAAATATTCTCACACTATCCAATGTAAAGTAGGTTTAAATCAAGAATAAGGAATCCAATGTCTAGTTTTCAAAGAGAACATATCTATGGTTTTAATGAATTTGTGGAAGAAGTGTAAGGTAGAGAACCAGCTAAAATTATTAGTAATAGGTTTTCTTTCATCTAGGATAACAAGGGACCATGGAAGGGATGTTCAACTAAAATTATTAGTAATAGGTTTTATTTGTAGTTAGCTTGTAAATAAATGTCTTTTTGATGTGAATTTGTAGTCATCTTGTAATCATAAGATTTGAGCTCTGGTTGTCAAGATTCTGTGTGTAAAATTTTTGTGAAGAGAAAAATGTTGCAATGTCCTATTTTGTTTTTCATAGTGTGTCTTAATGAAAAGCGAGCATAATAACAAGATAATTTCAACAATATTCTCTTGGTGAATAACTGTTATGTGACTATTGTCATTGTTGTGTATTACATGATCTAAAGGAGGCCATGGAGAGAGGACATGGACAGCGCAGAACTACTAAATCACAGAGAGGAAAGTGGGTGGAAATAGATATGACAACGAAATATGCAGATACAATAGAGGTAAGAATAGAAAGCAACCTCAACCAAAGGAGGAAGGTGTTTATGAATTCACAAATGCTACAGCGTGGAGGAGAAAAAGTCATTTTTTGTCCATGAGGCCTTTGAGGTCAAACTTATTGGTTGAAAATGCACAGGAATGGTGATTAAATGTGATTCTATGATCAAGGGAAAAGTTTGAAAATTAGGATGGCCAAAACATGATATCAATATGTCAAATATATGACTAAAGTGAGGTTTTGTGTTGGATAGAATATTTGTTGGAATGATATAATTGGTGTACTAAACATTATTTACTATGTTGTGTATTATAGGGGACAGACGAGGCCATGGCAACAGATCATGTCATATCAAATGAGGACACAATGGATGAAGTGGGACATCATGTACTCAAATTTTGACTTAACTTAGGAAAAAATAAACTGATGGGATTTTGTGATACATCCATCTTTTTTCACAGTATTATTGAAATTTATAATGTATTATCCAATCTTGACATAAATTAATGCATGTTGTTGATTATTTTAGATGGAGATTGGAGCAAATGTAGAGCCTGAGCATTCAACTAGCAAAAGAAAAAAATATGTACGTGGATGTGGACCTAAAACTGTTAAATCACGTAGAGGACAGTGGGTGGAAGAGGATATGACAATGGATCCTGCAGACACAACAAATGATTGCACTGAACAAGAGGTTGGTTAGGACTATAGTACATGGGATGAATATTTTGAGAAAATTGTTGTTTGTGGATGTTATGTATGTTGTGGAAAGAAACAATTCAAACGAGTGATTGTACAAAGAAATTACATATATGATGAGCTTCTATTCGGTAGTATGCCTCCTACAATCGATTCAAATCCAATAGGAATTGTGGTAAGGAATTTTCCAATTTGATATAAATAACATGTATACTTCATTTAAACATTATTTTATATTATTTAAATAACTAATTTTTTTCTTAATGGATACTTGTAGGATAAAGTTCTTGGTTTAAAGTTTCCTGGATCACCGACTTCCAACCTAGAGGGCAATGATCATTTATCAAATGATACATCTAACAAAAATATGTGCCAATATACCAACTCAAAAGATGAGGAATTGATGAAAACAAGTAACAGAACAAGAACCAGTTTAAAGATGCATAATTTGATTAAAGACAAGGGGAAGGTGAACTACATACCCTATGAGAATGAATGTGATGGAGATGATGACTTGCCTCTAAGTTTGAGATCAATTTACAAAGAGACATTTGATTGTCGATTATATTGCGCTTGGCCTAGTGATTAACAACTACCGAGAGTGTATGAGTTGTTTCAATTTTGGGGATACAACTACATGATACGACCCTCCAATATTCATGGAGTGAATCTAGGCCTCTTTATTGTCCAAAATGTACATGTGGGATCTAAACATAGAAACAATTCAGCACAAACCACTAGGAGATTAATGCCATATTATGGTCCATCATATTATAGTGGTGAACGGAGAAGGATAGCATAAGATAAGCCTAGCATGTCAACATATGGTCTAAATTCAAATATGTATACACATCGTCTCTAATTGGAAAGTGGAAAAGAAATGAATAGAGGCCATCTTATGTATATAGATGAATGTGCATACACACACAAAAATATTGCAGGATTTATAAATAGTAGTAAGGGAAGGGACCCTACTGTAAGACCGAATTGTCAATTTGTTGAGGTTATAAATGATAAAGATGGAGATATGGAAAGAGAGGTTGATAGATTGATAATGGTTGAGGCTATTATGGACGTTACCATTGGGGATGCGTTATTGATTGATTACCCCTTCTTAAAATGCATTCATGCACTAAAGAAAAGGGAATAACAAGGTCTCCCTAAGGATGTTCTTAAGGGAAGAAAACCAAAGAATAATAAATGAGTGTGGACTGATGTTTTATAAACTATGTTGTCAAAATTGTGTTTTATTTAAATTACTGTATAAAAAAGGTAGTCTATAAAATAATGTTCCATTATTCAATTGATGTATATATGTTCATACAATTTATTTTTTTTAAGCCATATTTGATTATATTTCTTTGAAATTGATAAATTTATGATTTATCCAATTGTTTCCAAACATTAAATAATGCTTGTGTTTGTTGATAGGTAGAAGATGTTGATGAAACACATACTAATACCCAAGATCCAACTGGGTTATTAAGATTTGGACGGGATGATCCAAACCATGCTTTAAACAATACCAGGGTGAAAAGAGCAACATTGAAGAGAATACTACCAGCTGAGAAATTTGAAGAGCTGATGAGATCCACATGCACTGATGACATGCCACCTAGCCTTAATGATGATGATCATGATAGTGAAAATGCAGTGCATGAAGAAGAATTAAATGAAATGCTTACAGGTTTCATTGGGGATGGAAACAATGATGACAATAATGATCATATGGTTGATAGTAACGATGATAGCAGGGGTAATTACCACCAACATAATGTTGATGATAACAACCTGAAAGACTCCATCAAGAAAGCAGTGAAGACACCCATGTTCAAATCGAGTGCAAGTAGAACCTCAAAAATGGTATGCACATTAATAAATTATTAAAAATCAAGTCACTATTTGGTTGGTCAAACAAAGGATTCACTACCCTATTGAAGTGAGTTGAAATCTATTTCTTACTTTGCATTGTCAATTAGTGTACATAATTCGTAAGCATTCATCAACTTTGTTTATATTTATTTAAGGGGATTTTAAAACCATACATTGTATATAAAAATTCCTAGTATAGATTGACATATCAAACATGTTCATCATAAGTCAAACATTCAATTGATTTAATCTCTGGAAATCTTACAGGGCACTAAAACTAAAATATTCCCTGAAGAGAATGTGTTGCCATCAACTTGCAGAGAGGCGCGTCTGTTGTTGGTTGAGTTGGGGACTGAATATAAGCAAATTTATTCATGTAAAAATGATTGCATTTTATACAGAGATGAATATCAAAACAAGGTAGAATGCCATGTATGCAAAGAGAAGATATATCGTATAGATGTACAAGGTCCTACAGTTCCAAAGAAGGTTTTACATCACATACCAATTATACCTAGACTTCAACAAATGTTTCGTTGCAAGTCACTTGCACAATTGATGGACTGACATGCAAAGAACAAGAGTAAAGATGGATTCAAGCAAATTCTGGCCAACTCTAAAGCAATGAAACACATAGAGGAAAATTGGCCAATAAAATTCAAAGATGAACCCCGTAGTATCAAGTTTGGTCTTGCAATTGATGGAGTGTGCCCATTCTCTTTCTTGAGCTCAAATTATAGTGTTTGGCCAGTTGGATTGATAATATACAATATTTCACCATGGATGAGTGTTAGAAAGGAGCACCTTATGCTGACTCTCATTGTTCTAGGAAAACATCAAGTTAAAAACATGGATGTTTATCTTGCGCCTTTTATTGATGAGATGCAACTGCTATGGAAAGGCATAAGAATGTATGAAATATCACGTCCTCCATCAAATAGGTACTTCATTTTGTATGGTGTGCTATGTTGGACTATTCATGATTTCCCAGGACTTGGTGTTTGTTTTGGTAAGATAAAATATTTACATATTTACACTCAATTTATTTTCATCCCAACTTTCATACTTAGTTTTATACTAATTTTTTATGTTATTAACATTACTTATTGAATTGCAGAGCTTCAAACAAAGGGGATATTTGCATGTCCAAAATGTGTAGAACAATTTCAAGGGCGGTATTCTAAAGATCTATGTAAATTTATTTACGCAAACAACAAGGTTTTTCTACCACTAGATCATAAGTTTAGAAATCGCTTGAAGAATCAATTTGATGGAAAATTTGAAAATAGAGGCCCTCCCATGATTATGGGTCCAGGTGATTGGCTTAAGAAGTATGAAGATGCTAAATTGAAATCTTGCAAGGATTTTTTTGATCAGGGTGATTCAATTGAAGAACCGGAACAAGTTGTAGTTAATATGCCAGAAGGAATGAAAAGGAAATCCATATTTTAAGAGCTCCCTTATTGGAAGGATCTATTAATATTTCTCCTATTAGATCCTATGCAAATCTTTAAAAATGTACCAGATTCTATATTTCGACATATATCAGGAAAAGAGAAGGACACCTTGTCTTCAAGGAGAGATTGCTCTTTCGCATACCAAAATTGATAGAAAAAATTTGTGGCCAAATAGGGAAAATGAAACATATGCAGAAGCTCCATGAATTTTGAAAAAAAAAGAGCTAGACCAACTAAAAAATGTCATCCATTTAATAAGGACACCTACTGGCTATGGGTCATCATTGGCTAAAGCTTTTACAGTTGATGGACATATCACAAGATTTAAAACACATGATTTTCATAATTTTATGAAGGTGTTATATATCATCATTTAACATTTAATGGTAACATTGATTAAGTACTAAATATATTTTGATATTTTGTTGTGCGAGAAAAAATTACTAATGACCTTTTCATAAATATGTTTGATAGCATATCATGCCATTGGAAATTAGGGGGGATTCCTATCTTACAGTTGACTTAAGGAATGCCATAAGTCGATTGTCAACATTTACAAGGTATGTGGTTATATGAAATGTTTATGTGTGAGAGACATAGAGATATTATATTGCATTTTAATTTTTGACTAAAGGTTCATACTAATTTACTATTCTTATATTAGGTGGGTGACCTCCAAGGAGATCCATGAATGTGAAGTGTCAAAATGAAAGAAGGAAATTGTAGAAATTGTATGTGTATTTGAGAAGGAGCTCCCTACAAGTTTCATGGACCTAAAAGTCCATTTACTTATACACCTAGTTGATGAAATTGAATTGGCAGGTGTCGTATCAATGAGGTGGGTGTTTTCTTTGAGAGGTATATGAAAACTCTAAAAAGATATGTCCAACAAAAGGCACATCTAGAGGGTTCCATGACTGAAGGGTATGTATTGAATGAAGCATTTTTCTTCCTGTGTGAATTCCTTGGTAAGGATTTTGAAGATGGGCCACTTTTTTGGGATGAAGAACGAGCATCAGATATTATTGATTGAGAAAAACCATAATCTAATGGTGTTCAAGTATAAATTAGTAAGTAAATTCATGATCAGTGTGGTTGTTTTTCTTGCAATCATTAATTTACTCTGTAATTTATTTGTCAAATTAACAACATGACATTTGGAGTTTGAAATAAACATGTTGACATGTAATAGGTGTAGACGAAAGTGCTATACTTGACAAGTTCATTCTGTACCACATGGACTTTATGAACAAATGGATTGATCTGTATGATAAAAAGAGAGAAGTAATGTTAGAAGCAAGGAGACAGTTTAAGATATCTAACCCAAGGAATACTCCACTTCCCACTTATCTGCTTGGGGAATGGGGCAAAGATTGCACACTAGAATGGGTTAATGAACAAATTCAAAATCAAATAGAAGGTGAAGGTATAGATTCAAACATAATAGAAGATGAAATCAACATGTTTAGAGGATGTGAAAGAAAGGTACAATTGGAATTTTACAAAATTTTGTTTCCTTACAGTTTTGACAATATTAACTATTTTAATATTCATCATTATATTTGTTTTCACTGAAATAAATGGTCTTTCATAGGCGAGGAAATATCCAACAATGTGAGTATATGGTCGACATTATCATGTAGAAAGTGTAGATGTAAAGAGATGATCCTTCGATTTTGGCATCATGGTTGAATTCAAGAAATCCAGTCAATCAAGCTCAAAAGATAAGAATATAATTGAAGGGAATCTACAATATGTTGGGAAAATACACGAATTTATCGAGTTGGATTACCGCTCTTTTAAATGTTGTATTTTAAAGTGTAGATGGTATGAAGCATTTGAGAGGACACAAATACATGATACCTATAGTGGATTGTTTTCTATAGATTCCTCATGGTTCCTACTGGAGGATAAGGAGCCTTATGTTCTACCAGTTCATTGTGAGCAGGTATTTCTTTATCTCAAACAAGAAGCGGTAGTGATCATTAATCTATTAATTCATAGTTTATTGCGAATATATACATGTGCTTATTAACCAATAAAATTATTATAACATGCCTCTAATATATGTATGTCATTCATGTGCAAGTATTTTTCTATGAAGATATTTTGGATCCGAAATGGATATTTGTCGTACATTATGATCCAAGATTAAGATGTGTATTTGACGATGTATTAGTGGATATTGAGCAAAACAATGATGGCCAACAAAATGAGAGAGAGGTATTAGAGAACATTGAAGAAATTGACATCCATGATGATGTTGAAGATGGTTATGTTCGGGCACAAGAGGACAACAATCTAGAGTTAGATGATGTTATGGAAGACAACAATATGGATGGAATAGAAAATGATGATCCAAATACATCTGGTAACAATATAGATGGTCTACAATCAAATTTAAATGATGATGAAGATGATGCAGGTTGAGATGAGGATGATGATAATATTAAATACATGAAAGAACATATGAACATTGACAATGATACACTGGATGACATTGTAGCAGACAATAATGTTAATGACCAAGACTTCTAAATTTTTAGAATTATTTGCAATCCATGTTTAAAAAAGGATGATTCTTATGGCCTAAACTTTGAAATGCTTTAGTAATATTATTTGTGTTGATACAAATTACCTATTGTAATATCCTTAAATTGTTCAATCTTTGGTATAAATTGTTGCCAGAAAAAATTAGGATTACTTGGATGCTTCTTCCATTCATTTTGTATCAACATATGTTCATGAAGACATAAAAGTTAATAAAATATTAATGCATGTAACTCACAATTATTTAAATAAGCAACTCTGTTAACTTTATTTTTTTAAAATAGTTTCCATTTTTATGTTGAACATAATTTTGAACATGTAGCTAGAAATATCCACAGTAAATGCTTTATTGTACATCAACATATTCATTCACATAAGCATAGTATTGAGGCTCACTAACTGATATTCATTCAAATATAAGAAGAAATAAGTATGAAAAACATAAGAAAAATATAGAATGATAACACAGTCATGGAGAATCTTTGATAATAAGATGTTATATTTCATTCATAAGCTCAAAAGTTACACTAGCAGAGTTTTGGTACACCCTTCCTCTCATACCTTTATTATTTTTTATCAAAGTTTATATATATATATTACATAATATCAACCATAATCCCTAAGTCATTAACCATTAAACTACCTAACCCCTAAGCCCCAAATCCCTTATCTTTTGACCCTTAATCCCTTAAACCCTAACCCCTTGTTAGGTCTCAAAAGCGTAGGTTTTGAGCCTTAAGAGGGTGCTAGTCTCTTAGTACACTTTTGGCCAACGAATGAGGCAAACAAGATTGATCACCTCCTACTCTTTAGGCTCTGCTAGACCTAGGCGGGTGTACCTAAGTGATAGGGAAGACTTAAGGGTTTGAGAATGATCTTTTGATTTAGGAAATCTACTCACAATGGCAAATGGGGGTGAAGTAGATGCAAGATTTCATGACTAATACCTACTGAGAGTGTTTGAATAATCAAGAATGAGAATTGAATTTATATAAAATGTTCTAAAGTTGACCAGTGCCTAATCTATTGGGTGAATGGAGTTGATGGGTGGATGATGGAAATGGAGATAGATGTGTATGATAGGTAAACCTAATATTCGGATTAACTCTAATTGTTGGGCACTTTGGAATGTTTACACCTTGTGCAAACGTGCAAGTTTGTTTGTTACAATACTCTTCTTTAATGATCCTTGTATTAGTCCCTCAAATTATTGTGATGCTATGAAAGGATATTTAATTCTTAGTTTAAGGGAAACCAATCAGATTAATTACCTTTAAAGGATTTTAATCCTCGAGGGAGCCAATTAAGACAAATTAACTAAAAGGATTTTAATTCTCTCTCACCAGAACCCAATCAAAATAATCACACAGTAACAACAAATGTTCCCTAATAAATCATAAATCTTATGAATTTAAATAACTTGAAGAAACCACTTTGGAGACAACACAATAATAGATAATCATGAAATTTAACACAACAATTGAACACCATAGATTACCAATTATGAGCAATCTTCTCCATTATGTTGTTTCAAAATATATACATTTATAGCAGAAGTCTTTGATATGATATGGATGGGTGGAATATGCAATCTATCTTCTTACTAATGCCTACTATAACGTAAATGAAAATGGAATATGATATGATGATCCTCTAAAAATTGGCCTTGGTTTCCTATTTATATAGGAAGCAACAAGATTCAGGCCTTTTACAAAAGGAGACGACCCTTCAAAAATACTTCTTTTACTAACAACTAATTAATTTGAATAATTAAAGAAATAACAAGGATTAAGACACTTTAGATGTATGTTTCCTTTAATCAACGTAGAAAGCTCGTGATCATTGATTTGGAAAAGCTTTCATCTCCATGATAAATGTCCAGATGCCCTTGCCTTAGTGACCTACTCATCTGAAGCCAAATACTTCTCTTCCCATTGATACATTGTAAAATCTGATGGCCATTGATATTCCTAGATCTTTGGTATGTTTGCAAGATGAGTCTGCCATCAACTATCTAGTAGTGCCTTTGTATCATTGAATTTTTTTAGATATCCAACATCAAGAGAAATCAATCCATCCATAATCAAATTGAGCCTGTGAAAATTGGTGTCACTATCCCCCTGAACATGGGTTAAACACTTATGAATAACTTGACCAAATTCCTTCTTCCATTCATCCAAGTCTTTTACTTGGCCATCATCTTTCACAATTTTTGGTGTATATACCATTGTTTTAAGGTATCGAAAATGAATCCATTTGTGCCACAATCCTCATATCCTCCCGTTGTATATACTAAAATTCATCAACAATCATTTTTACTATTTTCTTAGTTGGTTTTAATGTTGTAGGAACATCATGACTCATTTGTAGAACTCTGCATAACTTAGATAGAGTGTGGTGAATAGGTTGCCACCTTTTGAATAGGGGGTCCAATACAAGCATATGTGCTTTTATTTGATCAATTTCTTGCTAAAGTGGTTTATAACTGTCATGCACACTATCCAATTTATCAATAACCAACTTTATTTTTTCTTAAGAATTTTTTCCATAACTTCACAAACTTTCCTTTTTACTTCATCCCGAGCCTCCTTCATTTCATCCACTTCCTTCTTAGGAGCCTTTGCTTGCTCGACCATAATGCTCTGTACAATATTTAATGGGGAATGAGGAGGCTTATACAACACTATCTCCTTGCTTTGTGAAGTCCCTACTCCTTTTAACTGTTCTTTCAATTTGAAATTCTCCATAAATAGTTTATTAACTTCATCATTTAAGAACTTTTGTTCCCTTTCATACTCCTTTAATCTTCCCTCCAATCCCTTAACAATTGCACGAGTGAACATGGCTGAGTGCATGGTCATTGTGGCTGCCTCCAAAGGGGTGGTGTCTTGTATTGTTCTTACCATTGCTACCCCTTTCATTCCTTGTATTACATCCAATAGTTTAGGCTTTTGTGTGTTTTTTTGCTTGATCCAAATGGCCCGAGTTTCAATTTTGGGGTTATACCCAATTCCACTTCTTCATCAGAGTCAAACTCTGCAACTAACATTAGATCTTATTGAGCCCAAACTTGATCAAGCAAAAAAAATTCTTTAATTCCAACCCAGGAAAAATGAGCATGTTGCTCTTCAAAATCATCTCTCTAGCCTTCTAAGGGCTAATGTCAATGTGGTCAACCCTCAATTCATTGAAGGTCTGTGCCACCATTTGATTCTTTTCTGGTTCTTCAATTCCCACTTCATCTGACTCCATTTTCTCTTCAATTTCTTTTATCTTCATCTTTGTCCAGAAATCCCTAAACTCTAGAGTCTTGATGAACTCATCATCCTCTATAAACCTCTTGGAAGCAATTTCTCTCTCATCTTCATGTATCTCTGCACTTGTTTTTTCTGCATCATCCATCCTTTCCTCATGCCTATGGGCACTAGTCTCATGGATGGGATAATCAACCTCAATATCACCCTTTAATGATTGCAATACAATGGCCACCCCTTCACTCTCCTCATAAGGTACCAATGGATCAGTGCTCTATGTCTTTTGTCTCTTGGGAGGCAATTGCTCCATGGGAGACTCTGATGTTGTGTCAGGGGTGTGCTCTGTAGTTATCTTACCACCATGTTCCTGAAGATACACTTCTCTTTTACTATATAAATCCTCAAATTTATCAATTATCTAATTGATCCTCCTGATTGTTGGGAATAGGATGCCATTTAATTGTAATCCTAAACATATTTCATGTATCTCCTAAGTCCTTGGAAAGTGTTCCCCAACACTAGGATTAGAAAGAGATTAAATTCGAATGAAATGAACATGTAAATTGACATTTGTGATTATTCCTAAATGATAGGAACATGTGGGGATATCCACTTTCAGTTCAGTATCATTTTAGTTTAGTTTAGTTCAGTTCAGTATCAGTTCAATTCAATTCAGTTCAATTATGGTTAAGTTATCTTTAGTTGCATTTAGTTACTTTGAGTTGTATACTAGTTGAATTGAGTTGACTTGAGTTGCATGACAAATAGTAGGTGGATACTTTCAGTTAAGTGGGGATGATCAATCATGCATGATGTTTGCATGAATTGGTGGAGAGATATGTTTCAGTTAACTAAGATTGACTTGGACCCACCTTGGGTGCCCAAGTTGGCATCTTTCAGTTAACACCTTTTGCATGAGAAGATATTTACAAGGTTCAGTCAAGTGGGCCCATTCTTGGGCGCCAAATTTGAGGATAAGTTTGCAAGATATTTTCTTGACCAAAGTTCAGTTAAGAGTTCAGTTTGGGGCGCCTAAATTGAGGAAGATTTTTTTTTGACTTCAAGTTACATTGTTGAACTCTACTTTCCAATTCTAGGTGTAGGTTTTTGAGAGGAGCTTTGTGCTCTTGTATTGGATAACTCTTAGGAGTTTGCAATGCTCATATTTATCTATAAATTGCAGCAAGTGTATGAGAGTTTAATGTGAGTTTATTGCAAGTTGTGAAGAAATATTGTTGAAGGCGAGGAAGCATATCAATCAAGGATTGATGCAGTATTATTGTAATCTTGTTCTAAGGTTAAATAATACAAGCACTATTGATTCTAGTGGTGGATTTTTCTCCTGAAAGGGTTTCTCCACGTATATGTTGTGTCACTTCTATCTTCTTGTCTCATTCTTCTACAATCTTTTGTCTCTTTCTACAATTGGTAAAATTGATCTAAACAAGATTAATCATGCACAAAGAATTGTATCTAAATAGATTAATCATACACAAAGAATTGTGACAAAGAACACTTAATTAGATCTACAGTATCATAGTTTTACAAGTTTTAAGCTACAATATTACCTTCATTTCCAACACTGATGGGGTTTTTTTCTTCAATGAAATAGCCAGGGAAACTTCTATCATTTTGCTTCTTCTTTTCTTCAAGCTTCATTATAACCTCCCATTTCTTCCATTTGAGGGACACCTCTGGAAAAGTAAGGAAGTTTCTTATCACATCTTCATCATAATCTACTTGGTGTGCCACTGTCATTTTGGTAAGAATATTATGCCTTATGTTATTCATATGATTTTCAGGGTCAAAGGCTCTTGCTTTTCCAGAACCCAACGCATATCTTGTCTTCAAGTAATATTGCAACTCCTCCAATGTATCTGAGCAGACTATCCAGTCTCCACATTTGGTTAAGTTTGGCAGAAATTTTCCCTTATTTTGTTTGTGCATTACATCCTTTTCCATCCACATAATTTTCTACATAAATTCAAGAAATGCTAATCTAAGGGGCATGAACTTTGGCAATATGTGTGGAGCAGTAGGGAAGCCATAGATTCTTATTATTGTAACTTCTAGGAGAAATAACCAATCACCAAAATTATGTGTGTGACCCTATTCCCGTCTCAAGGCCAAAGGTCTTAACAATTGTTGCATTTTGTTTGGAAATCTTGGCATTGAATAACCAAGAACTCCAAGGATTTTGTGCACAAAGTCTTCATAGAATATAGAAAATCTTGAATTCTTGCACCGACTATCCCAAACATAGCACCACTTCTAGATAGGTGTGGGGTTCTTTGCTAATCCACTCTAGCCAAGTCCATTCGTTTAGTCCAATGGTCCCGATTATGGTATAGTATCAAATGGCATAGTAAAGAATAGTGTCTAAATGTAATCGATGCTCTATCCTCTATAACTTGTGAGAATTCATCATCCAACGCCCTCTCAAGGTATGAAGCAAAGTCGTACTCAATATTAGTCTCAAGGTTTTGAATTCTCATGGCCATCATCATTAGGGTTATTGGAATTTTATCTTGAGCATCCACCCCTTGTACTTGGCACAGAGCTAGATATGTATTCACAAAATAATATTGAAAATATGTCACAGTGAATGGTCAGTAGTGGAAGTAGAAATGGGAATCGTTCTATTACCAATGCCTCTTTTCATATATAGGGGTAGCTCATCACTTCTATAAGTTCTTCTTAACCTAGTATAATCTTCCTCGCTCTTCTGTAGGTTTATTTTGGTCAAAGCCTACTTGTTTAAGCCAAAACACTCAATGATAGTAGCTCTGGTTACCTATACCAATGTTGAGCCATTTGGAAACCTTACTTTCTTGGTTGTAGAGTGATAATGGTTGGCTAGTAATATGATAAACTCCACATCAATAAACACCTTTAGGACAATCAAATTTTCTAAATCCAACATCCAAGGTTTTGACATTGAAATCTTCTCATTTCTCTTACTGTAAAAATACCAAAATAAGTCCCACCTGGATTTGGCAATGAGAGCATCCCTACAACCTTGTGCAGTGTCTATGAGAAATTTCTTATTTCCTTCCTTGGTTGATCCTGGAAGTATATCTAATATAGACTGGTAGAGTGGTCTCTTCTTTACCTTAGGTTCTTCTTCCTTAATTTTGGCCTTACTTTCTTTTACTTCCAATTGTTTTCTTTTGGGAGGCATATTTTAAATTTTCCTACTATGAATTCAAATAATAGAGCTCTACCAAATACTAAACCAATCAAGCTTTTTGAGAGGGTTATTCATGCACTTACTTGAGTGATCATCGTTCGCAGAGCTCCTTTTCTCGACGTCCTCAGCTCCGTCCACAACAATGCATTTCAACTGAGCATAGACTTAGGAAAATTCACTTGCTTTTGAGGGTGCAGTATTTAGTCATATCAATATTAATGCCAATTCTTTGCCAGATAGTTTCCCAACAAGCTCAAATCCTTGAAATTAATTTTGAAGCATGTGTCAGGGCAACTGACGTGATTTTTTGCATTTATTGCTATAAATTGTATTGATGCCATGATTACCATACTACCGCCACCTCTTATTATACCTGCTACGGTATGGTAGTGTTTTTCCCTTCCCTTCTATTGTTTATCGCACTATTTCCTTGCTTAAGACCTCTTACTGCGGGGTTACGGTGTATACCACTCTACCGCAACTATAATATCCACCTCATGCGGTACTGCGGTGTTCACTTTTCTTCCAATGCTTGCCGCTCTACCGCCTTGCTCAAGACTTCTTGTTGTGGGGTTGTGGTGTATATTGCTCTACCACATATGTTGCTCACCCTCCCAGTGGTATAACGGTGTATGCTTTATCTTCTTGTTTTTTACTGCCTTACCGCACTCCTTTGAATCACCTTATGCGGTATGGTGATAGGTACCACATTACAACATTGCTTTATAATTATCCCCGCGGGGTGGTGGTGAGTACCACTTTACCGCACAAGCTATATAATCTCTTGGCGGTATGGCGATAAAGGCTTATTTCTTAACTTAGAAGTCGCCATCCTGCGCTGCCTTTATTTTGAGGTTGTGGTACTACAGTAAAGGCAAAATTTGCTTTGTTTATGATTGTCTAGAGGAATAAATGGGTATATACAAAGGGAATGTTGGTGATAGTATGGATCTTGTCACACAAACTATTGCATTTCATGTTAAATACAATGAAAAAATCAAAGGCAATAGATCTTTTGATGCAAGTGAAATATAGGCAAGCAATTGAAGGCTAGTGAATATTGGAGAAGGATTTTTTTGTTCTAACACCCCTAATCCCTTAACCCTTAATCCATGGTATATTAGAACAATTAGGCACTCAATTAGGCACTAAAGCAGGCTCTAAAGTAGGAACTAAATTAGGCATTAAATTAGGCGCTAATGTAGGTGCTAATTTAGGTGTTAATATGCTCGCTGATTTGGGCACTAATTTGTGCCTAATTTAGCGCCTACTTGTTCTGATCAGCACAAAAAAATGCCAAAAATAGTGTCATCCCGATAAATAGTGCCGACTTTCAAAAAATTGGAGAAAAATACATTAAAACAGTGGGTGGAAGCAAAAAATAGAGCAAAAAAGGGAGCTAATCACAAGGATTTGTTGTAGTGTCATGAAAACCTAGAGCAGACTATATGGCCTATCATGGATGAAGAAGATCATTATTCCCTACAAACTCTCATGACAATAGAACATAGTTCCTTGTTGGGAACCCAAGATGAGGATGACTTGATTGACCATATCATACAAAACAACTGTGGTAGGGACCTACAACAACAAGACTTTCATGTCTGCAAGATCCAATGTAGAACATTATACCTAGAAATTCATCAAAAGAGGTATCCCAATTGTTCCATTCCATTTTTCCACAACAATGTGCTCCCAACATTAGTAGCCTTGATCTCTCATCTGTGCAATCAAAATCCAAAATATGGGAAATCATGCTAGGTAAAACCCTGAACATCAACAATGGATTAACTGATGAACAACAAAATTCCCTAAACATTGTGTTGCAAGCACACACAACAACCTTTGTATGGGACTACCATGATTTGAAATGGATTGACCTGAAACTTTACATGCATAGAATCTACATAAATGATGGTTTCAAGCCAATTTTATAGCCCCAAAGGAGAATGAACCCTTCATTAAGAGAAATAGTTAAGACTGAGTTGCAAAAACTACTTGATGTAGGCTTCATTTATCCTATTTCTGATACCCACTGGGTGTCACAATTAGTCATTGTTCCTACGAAAGAAGGGGAAATGGAGGGTATGTGTGGACTATAGGAAGTTAAACAAAACAACTAGAAAATATCACTTCCCCTTACCTTTCATTAATCAAGTGCTTGATTCCTTAGCAGGGAAAAAGTACTTCTCTTTCCTATATGGGTTTAGTGGCTATTACCAGATAAAGATAGCTCTAGAGGACCAAGATAAGATTACATTTACATGCCCTTGGGGTACCTATGTCTATTATGTTCTTCCCTTTGGACTATGTAATGCCCCAACAAATTTTTAGAGGACGGTGCTAAGTATCTTTTTATAATATGCTCATGATTCCATGGAAATATACATGGATGAATTCACTACATATGTAGACACCTATGAAGATGCACTCAACAATATAGAAAAGGTTTTGAAAAGGTGTACAGAACATAACCTATCATTGAGTCATGAAAAATGTTTCATGATGATGACTCAAGGGATTTTTCTAGGACACTTTATTTCAAGTGAAGGAATTCAAGTGGATCCCAACAAGATTGAGATCATTTCTACACTTCATGTTCCACATAAGCAAAAAAATGTCAAGAGATTTTTGGGACATGCAAGTTACTATAGGAGATTCATGCAAGATCTCAGTAAAATCGCAACACCCTTATTTGTCTTACTCACCAAAGACATAAAATTTGAATGGACTATTGAATGTTAGCATTCCTTTAAAACACTTAAGATAGCTTTAACAAAAGAACCTATCTTAAGGGGGCCAAATTGGACACTGCCTTTCCATATACACATTGATGCTTCAGATTTTGCAATAGGAGTAGTCTTGGGAAAAAAATAAGGTAAGAAAGAATATTTCATCTACTATATCAAGAAGAATTTGCAAGGAGTTGAACTTAACTACACTGCCACTGAGAAAGAAATGTTGGCAATTGTTTATGCTATCAACAAGTTTAGGAATTATATCACTGGTTATCAAGTCTTTATTCACACAAATAATACTACCATAAGATACTTAATGAACAAACATGTAGTTGGGGGGAGACTAGTCAGATGGCTTCTCTTACTACAAGAGTTTGATATAACAATAGTGGATAAGCTAGGGAAAGTTAACATGGTGGAAGATTTTCTATCTAGGTTTCCTACACAAATAGAAGGTGTTGTGGATGACTCTTTTCCATATGAGAATTTGTTTTCTCTTACTATACACACACCATGGTTTGTTGATATTGCAAATTACCTAGTGGTAGGGAAAATACCATCACATTTCTCTCCTAGAGAAAAGAGACAATTGGTGCATAAAAGCTTTCCATATTCTAGGGTAGCTGGTTACTTATTCTGCAGTGATCCAGATAATATCATGTGAATATGTATAAGAGAATATGAGGTCTTTGAAATTCTAAAAGCTTTCCATAATGAGCCCTGTGGGGGTCACTTTGCAGCCAAAAGGATATAATTAAGATCTTGACAATAGGTTATTACTCGCCAACTCTCCACAAGGATTCAATAAAGTATACCAGAAGTTGTGACAGATGTCAGAGAATGGGAAAACTATCAAGGACAAATGAAATGCATTTGTAGACACAGATAACACTAGCACCATTTGAAAAATGGGGGCTTGACTTCATTGGCCCAATTTCACTACCCTCTAATAACAAGGAGTATATTTTGATTTGTACAGACTATTTGACAAAATGGGTTGAATTTAAGGCATTACAGTTTGCAAGAGATGGAAATGTAGCTAAGTTCTTGTATAAAGACATCTTTACCAGGTATGGAGTACCTAGAGAAATTATCACTGATCAAGGTCCCCAATTTACTTATGACCTTATTTATCAATTGGTTAAAGAATATTCAATAAGTTATAGAAAATCAACACCTTATCACACTACAACAAAACATGCAATTAGCGCCTAAAATAACGCCAAATTTTAGTGTATTTGAGTTCATGATTTGGGAACTTCTGAAGGCGCGAAACTCAGCAAAAAATGGTATGTTCACTTCGGCACCGGATGTAGCGCCAGGTTTAGCGCCAGATTTGGTGCCAAGTTTAGCACCGGATTTAGCATCGGGTTTAGCACCAGATTTAGTGTCAGATTTAGCGCCATTTTTTTGTTGCTTCCAGTTTGGCTTTTGATTTTGCTTCTAGTTTTTCTTCTTGTGTTGCTTCCACGTTTGCTTCTAGTTTTTCTTCTGGTTTTGCTTCCAGGTTTGCCTCCGGTTTTGATTCCAGTTTTGCTTCTAGATTTGCTTTTGGTTTTGCTTCCAATTTTGCTTCTAGTTTTGCTTCCAATTTTGCTTCCGATTTTACTTCAAGTTTTGCTTCCAAGATTGCTTCTAGTTTGCTTCTAATTTGGCTTCCATTGTTGCTTCCTTTTTTGCTTCTAAAAATGCTTCTTGTTTTGCTTCCATTTATTAATTTAATATGTTTTATTTCAGTTTAATTAGTTAAATATATCATGCCTCTTAAATAACTCATATGATTATAGAGTAAGTAAATTAAATAATATGTTTTATTTCAATTTAATTAATTAAATATATCATGCCTCTTAAATAACTCATATGATTATAGAGTAAGTAATTTAATTATTTAACTCATGATTAAATAACAAGATAGTTATTAATAACATGATCATCATTTATAATTAAAACAAGTGAGTCAAATATCTATATAAGTATATCAAAACAAGTGAGTCAAAATGATACAAGTCAAAATGATACATGTCAAAATGATATATTTCAAAATGATACATGTCAAAATGATACAACTCAATAATATGGTACTACAGGACATGAAAATGATACATATGATAGTAACCATGAAAAGAGGCATCATAACGATATATCGATAATGATCCATTCAATGCAGTCTATACGATCATGAATGTCACTGGCTACTACCAACAACTGCCTCATCATCATCATCACCATCGTGATCATCATTGTCGCCATCATCATCGTCATTAGCCTCGGTGTCTTTTGTAGCCGTGTCATCATCATCCTCTGCCATGTGATCTATACCAGAACCAACATATTCTGGATCTATATATCATGAGGATCATCTTGATCTTCTGGAAGACCTATGTTATGCAAGAAAAACATTTAAAATGAAAAGTTATTATTTATTTCATGCAATAATTTATTTTTTTGTTATATATCTAATATTACAAGAAGATCAATACCATAATCATATT
Organism: Sequoia sempervirens; assembly: GCA_007258455.2. NCBI lineage: Eukaryota > Viridiplantae > Streptophyta > Pinopsida > Cupressales > Cupressaceae > Sequoia > Sequoia sempervirens. Next base: position 349,501 of record VDFB02253539.1, read on the forward strand.
ACATCATATCAAAGTGCACATACCATAATAAAATTTCATAAAAGTTACAACTAATATGTCATTCCAATGATGTAAAACATGCAACAATTCTAATAAATGTTAGTAAAATATGCCAACATTTGGTGGAAGAGGAAGAAAGATGACTGGAACTCTGGAGGTCCACCATAATGGATTTCGAAAATTCAACCATGAGAGCAGAAGAGATCTAATATCATGTATCAAAACATTAAGCGTGCATTCTTCCAGCCAATAGAGAAGGAGATGATTACTTTGCTTCATTTTCATTTGCATAACCATATCATGGTGTGAACCAAGAAGACCAAGGATGTCCAGTTTTATGTGGAGGTAATGGATGTGGTCCAAACTTTAGGAGGGGCAAGAAGATCAATGTATGATCCTGATGAAATTGAGGAAGAACAACAAGAGAGGGACATGAAAAATAAAATCAATGTAGAGTTTCAAGGATTTGTTAAGTGAGTAATAGATCTATGGGAGCAGCCTAGTCTAAAAGATTTTGAACTAGAGTTTGATATACCATTTAGAGAGCTTGGTTTTCATGGAGTTCCTTTCAAAGCATCTTGATGCAGTGCTAGGAGGATCACAACTCAACTCATCATTAAATTCACCAAAAACACTTGATTCCACACAACCAATCTGAGATTAAGGCATACAACCACTTGTAGTTTCCTCAAAACACATTTGACATCACCAAAACAATGAACTCAAACTCAAACTTGTAGATTCCTAAGCTTGTCAATTTGGACACTCAACACCAAAATGATAACTCAGACTTCCAACATGGATCCAATACCATTCAAGACACTCAAAAAATGTAAATATTTCAAAAACAACAAACTTCATTAGCATATACCTACATTAATGAATCAATACTCTAAACCCTTACCATTCCAACTCCTTACTTGTTTCATGAGGGTTTGTTGAAAATACATACCCCAAGTCCATTTCCCCCCTTCCAATGCCACAAAAATGTGTTATTATACCTGAAAAAACATATTATACTCTTTCCCATCCTTTTTTCATGATAATTCATCAATCACCATTCAAAAAAACCTCATTTTCCATTCCTAAATATCACTGTCAACAGGCTGCCCTATCTGATCAGTCAATAAACAAAAGATTAAAACCTATGAAATCACCAAACCCTGATTAGATAAGGCTCAAAATACCTTTAAAATCCCCTTATAAATAATGAGAATCAAGAAAACTTCGCTCACCATAATCAAATTCCTCAAAACAACTCTGTACACAGTCACTTTTCCAGATTTTGCCCAAAATACAGACCTAGGGCTTCATGATTTCATATGCTAACCACCATAATTCAGTCTAAGTATTTATAACATGAAATAATGTGCTAATATAAACCTTCTCACCAAAAATTAGGAGTTTCCACTGTACAAATCAAGAGAAACACATTTTTTTTGTATACAAACCCTAAAAACCCTATGTTCAAGACAATTTTTAGAAATTGGATTGTTTGTCCCTTTAAATGGCATTATAAAAATTACTGGTAAAAAGAAAGTTTGTCCCTGACATCAATACCTTTCCATCCATATAGGTTTCAGTTCTGTATAGGTCCATACAAGGCTGTACTAACATGTTTTATGAGTACAATTTTTGGAAAACGTTTTCTGGACTGGCTGTCTTCACCAAAAACACAATAACTTTCACATTTCTCAATTAAATTAAATGAAATAAAAGCCAAAATAAAGTATATTAAACATTATTTCAATCCCATGTGATCTTAGGCCATGAAATGGGCTGTATAGACCGTACCATGCATCATAACAGAAGGAAGGAAGTGGAAAAATAGTGAAAATATGATTTCTTCATTACAAATCTTCAATTTTCTCTTCCAACACCCTTACAAACGACTCACAATGCGTTATTAAAGACTCCCCAGCTTCTCTAAATTCATAAAAATATTCAAATAACTTCTATGACCCTTCAACTTTCATTATTTGTCAAGTTTTTACATTGTGACAACTTTTTTTTGCACTTTTTGACAATTTTTTCAATATGGAACAACTTTGAACATTATTTGACAAATGACTTAAAATATAACTTCCTAAGACTCAAACACCTCTAAAATGTTTTAATAAACCTTATTAAATGAACCCCTAGCACTCTTTAAACACTTATTACATTTTGGCCTCATGGAGGCAAGAAATCAAACATGTGCTCCTACACCACGCCTGCTTTTATTGTTCCTACAGTAAACTGTTTGATAGAGTTGGTGGAATTAACTTTCTTAGTAATCACTATTAGTGATATTGAGATTGTTAACCTTGAGAGAGTAGGACTTGGGAAAAAGGAATTTGATATGGCTATTTTTTTCATTCTATACAACCATTGCAAGAAAAGTTAAGCTAGCATCAAATAACCAACAATTTTGAAAATAACATGAAAAATTTTAGTTGTTGCTATGTCAGGAATAAAATAAAAGGAAAAAATGTTCCTTCCATTGGCTTGATGATTGCAAATGAGGATTCATGATGAAATTCAATCTTATTGGGTTAATTTTTTTTTTGATGAAATAGATCAATATGTAGAACTTAAATGGAAATAGATACAACCTATCCTCATGTTGGTACCCATATGAAACTCATCTCTTGTCCTCCCTTTTGTCATCATTTGAATTTTGATCTTGTATCCATCCAATCAATTGTGGTTCTCGTAGTCAGTTTTTTAAGTCATCTTGTCATTGTCTTTTCTTTGCTAAGATAGAGAGAAGTGATCATCAACAAGTTTGATAAAATATGACATTTAAATAAAAGTATGCAAGAGCATAAAACAATGAAGTTCTTGGTTGGTGTTGACTATGATGAAAGAAAGAGGACTATGGAATGGCTAAGGCATGAGGTTTGAATCAGAAATACTCTTTTCCCTTGGCACATTTTTTTTTTGGCCCAGCCATGGAGTTAGTTCGCCTAATTAGCAACAATAGCAAGGATCTAAGTGAATTCTTCCAAAGAACTAAAAATAGAAAGTTAGGGCACATTTTTGTGTGGTTGAAACCAAATAAAACTAAGCTCCAGTTCCCAAAAATGACAGATTGATTAGTGATCGATGCCCAACTTGATAAGAATTAAATTTGTTAAAGGGTGCTCACTTTAGAGGTGGCAATGCCACTAGCCTCCTCCGTCTAGCAAGTTTTAAGATGGAAAAGTGATTGATGATCTTCACCTAGCACTAAAGGGCTAAAGGTGCACTATTTCAAAGGAAAAACCCTAATAAATCTGCACCTTCAACATCAAAACCATGAAAAATGCATTATGAACCCATGCCTATGTATGAGATCAAGCCTGAGTGAAGTATGATACACATCTTGGTGCATTTAACCACTATAAATATCCATCAAATCATATGAAAGAGTGGCAGTAAGTTAATAAAGCTTTGATCAAATTAAGTAATTGTGCTTTTAGAGAGAAAAAACTATCATTCATCTCTACTTCATCATAAGAAACATTGCAATTACATTAGTAATCAGAACTCAACTAAAAGGGGAAAAAATGAAGATATCTCACTCAAAAATCAATATTAGAACCTCCCACTTGATTCAAATGAAAGCTAACACATTCCCTCAACACATTCCATCACCCTTGGGCCGTGGTACTTCTGTACGTATGAGCAATTCAGCCTATAGCAGCAGATTTCTTGAAAACACATAATTTATGCAAAGAAACTAATAGATTTTGTGGTATTTCTTTCAAAATGCAACTTGCCAACCCCCATCACGAGGTGTACATGTATTTTAAATTTTTTCCAACCCAAAAATAAATCCCCAAACTGACCAACCACTTTTCAAACCCCAACTAATCGTTGGCCTTTACAAATTTTGCATTTTTGCAAGTTTATTGTTGACAACTTTTTGCATATTTGCAATATTTTCACTTTTGACCCTCCTATTCACCTAAGACATTACCAATGAACTTTTTAGACCTTATTCCACTTAGAAGCATGACTCAACACAAGAAAACTAACATTCAACCTACCTTGACAACCTTTTAGTCAAAATTAGAAAGCCAAAAGCCATTGTTTTTATAGAAATTTCTGATTTTTGTAACAGTTTCAACAATTTCAAGCCATGAATCCGTACAGGCCCTTATTGCTCTACAGGTGCTTGGATCACGTGTTGGATGAACCTCGCTTTTATTTTCATCATATTTGGAGGCTCTACATTCATTTTAACAAATGTTATTGTTGATCTACAAAAAACTAGTCTGAATTTGTACATACAAGGGTTTTGAGGCTTTAAATGGAGTTTGACCTATTCCACCTTCTATAAACTGTTGTGACTAAGTGGAATGGGTCTAGTAATGTAGTATTAGGTGTTTATACGCTTGAGGGAGCAGGGGTAGGTCGTTTGAGGTAAATGGGAATGACGCCTAGTTGCAAAAATGAGTAATTTTTGAGTGAAAAAGAGTGAAATTGTGAGGTTTTAGTATGGAAAAGTGTGAAATTTGTGGGGGAAGAAATTTATGAAGGTTTCTTAGGTGTGTGTAGAAATATTTAAGCATGTTAGAAGTGGTGGCCAAGTGTTTTAAGGCCTAGATCATAGTTTTTCAAAAAACCCTCCTTGGAAGGACATAAAGTGAGGATTTTGCAATTGGGTGTTTTAGAAAGTGTTTCTCTTGAAGGGGAAGGTGGATTCTGAGGTTTGAGACCTTATAAGTGGCTTACCAATAGAAAATTAGATTGGCATCAAGTTTTAAGAGTAGTTTCTTTGAAAAATAGGCCAAAATTGGCTTTGTAGGATAGCAGTGAAGTCTGGATTTGAAGAGGTTGGTCCAAAGTGACCATATCTGGTTTTGAGATATGTTTTAGAAGGCCCAAATGGGTCCTAGAATCTGGTTTTTTTTTAGGAGATTCAATTTGATGTTGAATATTTATCCGATTTCAACTATATGGACTACTATAGAAGTTTAAGTCCTTGAATGCAAGAATTTGTGAATCTGATGAAATAGAGTTTTATGAGTGCTTTGTTGATTTGAAACTATCAAATAAATGATGTTTAAGGTGTACTATAGGTCAGGTGAAAGTTGGAATCAAGTTTTGGTGGTTTGGAGTCTTTTTGGCCTTGTGAAATCTAGGTACAATGAAGAGAATTTGGGAAAAGTTTGTGTCAAACAAGAGAATTTGAGTTTGGTTGATTTGAAGACCTCCCCTACATTGCATCAAAAAATTTCAAGCTTTGTATTGATGCTTTTTGTTTAGTAAGTGGTAGCTTTGTTTATCACTTGGCACTTTTTTTTGGAGTCATGTGTTCAATTTGTTTAACGATCCCTTGATGTAAAATTACTAGTCTCTACATTAGCCAAAAGTAAGCATTCATTTTTTTTCCCTTCAAACCTTGATTGCAATGGAATATTGGTCTTTGTTTTAGCTAGTAGGAAGTTGTGTTTATTTTTTTGTTTGTGCTTGATAGTTTATCCTCTGCTATATTTGAAAATATCACTACAAAGCTTGACTGTTAACAATTTGGTGTATGCATTTGAGGGAAAAAAACATAGTCATTTAGTGATTTCCATTTAGGCTCAAAAATATAATAAAGAAAAGTTAACACTCTGTTCTTTTTGGAAATAGAAAAAATATTCTAGGGAGGTTGCGGCCAAGCTATCACTAGGAAAGAGAAAAAATGCAGAAATAAAAAAATATTTCATCGTTTGATCAAACCAAATATGGAGAGTATGATTTGTTTCATTTCTTTTGCTAGTGAGCTAATTCCAGAGAAGCCGAGCCAAGATAGAAGGGTTTCAAAATAAGGATGCATGGTAGAAACAAAACACCCATTCATTCATATCTATTGAGTCCAAATCAAGCTTGTTTTGACAGAAAATAGAGGTAAGATATAGAGAAATTATGCATAGAAACTTACTCATCTTCTTGTTGTTTGAAGAAATGTGAGCTCCAAAAGTGATTTGATGTCAGCCTCAAGACAAGCAAGGCGTCGACAGAGTAAAGCAAGAGAAAAATGCATGAGAATATGAGAAGAAATGTCTTTGAAAACACATTCAAATAAGTGGAAACAAATGATGAACCATGAAAGCTTTACCTGATTCGGCCTCAACAGAAACTTCTGTGAAGAAAACTCTCAAAAGCAGCGAGAAAATCGACAGAGACTCCTTTAGAAAGATCGAGGTTTCAAACCCTAATGATGGTGGCATGTGCAGGGCAAGGGAGCTCAGAAAAACCAAGTGAAAATGAGAGTTGGAAATTAAGGCTTGGGTATTTTGTTCTAACTCATCATGGCGGCAAAAATATTGATGTGAAATAACTCCCACACAATCACGTATAGTGTATATGTTTAGTCATTGAATCTTTTAATATTCAAGCAAATTTAGAAAACAAAATACATATATTTTATAATAAAAAAATTACTATTATTTATTAAATTTATTAATTTGTATGTTCAATTAATAATTAAAACTATTGATGCTATTTCATATAAAATAAAATATGAAAGTGGGTGGTAGGTGGGCTCTCGCCCCTCATTTTGGTCACTCGGGCAAGCATCCTAGGGTGGACATGAGGTGGTGGTTGGGTCGAACAGGGTGCTCGTGGAAGTGGCATTGCCATGTCACCCCAAGTCTTTCTCAAATAGCCGAAGGGAGGAGATGGGATTATTTTAAGTTTGTCGCTCTTGAAAATAGCAGAAAACTTGGTGCATGATAGGGGGAATGTATGGCACACTATTCAAAGCACCGTTAGTGTGACACGTAGGGCACGACAATCATAGAAACGAAAGCTGAAGGGCCGAGTGGCAACTCACTCCACACGAAGTGATAGTTGTATGTAGTCGGAAGGATGGAGGCCATAGAATATCTTCATGGCAAGGACGATATGCTCGCTCTGCCATTATTCTGACTCGTGTGTGGAGGCCCGACTAAACATCTCACAGGTTTATTAAATGAAGTATGGTCTTCGAAATCTGGTATTGTCTTTTGTCTCTGTGCAGGGAACGACTATCAAAAGCTTTGCAAATGGCGAGGATGACGAAGTCGAAATTCATCATCCATATTTCAGCGGAAGGATTGGAAAGTTTTGGTGTCAACACACCAGTCTCTTTGGTGGCCATGGAGAGGCAGATAGCCTTTCAGGAAGTTACGGATTAGAGGTTAAAGTGAATTCTGCTTGAGGATGATTCGGTGTCAATAGTTGTTGTCAAAATAGTCCTAGGCAAAGAACACTTGGAAAGAAAGGAATTTGCCAGAGATAACGCTCATATCTCCTCTCGATTTTTAGCAGTGCTTTTGGACCTAGACACCCCAAAGGCGGAGGCTAAGGAGATGATGGTGCATCTATTTCGTGATGACTTGCTTGGAGGTCTTGAGAAGACATTAAAGGTGGCCTTCATAGGCAAAGGTATTCCGCGCCCTGCAGACTTGGCTCTCCTATGGGAAACAGATGATGTTAAATTCTTCCCCTTCATCTTAGACATCAAAGGGCCTACACTGTCGAGGCACAGAAAGTTAGCAGATGTGGCTGTGGATTTCTTGAAGAGAAAGTTGAAGCTTGTGCTGGAGAAGGGGCTAGAGTGGTTGGAAGGTTTCATAAGGTTTGCAGAAATAAATGGTTTAATGTGAGGCTCGGCCTCTGTGGTTGAAGTTTTTTCAAGTTTTAATATCTATTAGCTTGTCAAATTTTGGTTGGACTTTTAGTATTAGTGGCTCGTAAATTTCGTTATAAGCTGGATGAGGCTCGGCCTTCGACCTAAATATTTTGTATCAATGCTTTTAGTGGTTCATTCTTTGATGCTTGCAATGGGACTGCAAATGTTGAAATGATGAAATTTTGTCCCGGCTGGGAATGTTTTTTGTTCGGCTTTGAGTCCAGGATGGACCTTTTATCCCTGCTTAGCAAATGCATGTATACTTCTATAAAATCAATATAAAACAACTCCAGATATAAAAAAAAAAAAAAATGAAAAATATCTTAACAATTATTAATTTTAATTTTAAAATATATATAGAAAAATATTTATTTAAATAAAACTAAAATGAATATATGAATTAAATATATAATTTAATCATTAAATTATGATTTTAATTATTATAATTTAAAAAAATTGTGTGATTGTGATTGTGATTGTGATATTACATTAGATTCCTTGCACCCTAAGAATTTTTTTAATTAAAATAGATCTACCTCTTGCATTTCTTCCAAACCATTCATATTATTATTGTGAAAAATAAATTCTAAATAATGATTAATATTCAACTTATAAATTTTATTATTATTTATTTATTTCATAATATGTTACAAATTAAATATTACAATTTTTTATTGAAAAGAAGATAAAAATGCCATTTAATTCAAATGCTATTAATTCTCAAATTTAAGATCATACTATTATTTTCATATTATCCTTTAAAAACATTTTTTTATCCTTTACTCAAAAATTTTAAACATGGGAAAATTTGTAGATGATTGAATGCAGAAATGAGGTGTATTATGCCATAAAATGTACAAAAGGGATATAGTTGGATTTTTAGGCCCTTGTAGTCACACCAAGGGACGTATAGGGTAGAGGGTATACTAGGGGTTGAGGGATTAGGGTTTAAGGGTTGAGGGTTGAGGGTTGAGGGTTGAGGTTTTAAGGGTTGAGGGATTAAGGGTTGAGGGTTGAGGGATTAAGGTAGAGAGTTTACTAGGGTTTAAGGGTTGAGGGTTGAGGGTAGAGTGTAGAGGCTGGTTTAAGGGTTGAGGGTTTAGGGTTGAGGGTTGAGTGTTTAAGGGTTTAAGGGCTGATGGTTTAGGGTTGAGGGATTAGGGTAGAGAGGGAGGGAGGGATGGAGCGAGAGATGGTGGGAGAAGTGAGATAGAGAGGAGACTAGAAGAGGAGGGAGGGACAGAGATATATGAGGGTTGAGGATCCAATGTATAGGGTAGAGGGTTGATAATTGAGGGTATAGAGTTGAGAACCTATAGGGTTGAATATGGTTTAGGGTATTGGGTTGAGGGTATAGGGCTGAGGGATTAGGGTTGAGGATAGAGAGTAGAAGGTTTAAGGGTTTAGGGTTGATGGTTAAGGATTGAGGTAGAGAATTTGAAGATTGCTCACAGTTTGATTATATGATTGGATTTTTAGGGTTGAAATTCAAGTCAATGTATGGGTAGAGGTATAGGGTTGATGGATTAGGGTTTAAGGGTTGATGGTTTAGGGTTGAGGGATTAGGGTAGAGAGGGAGATGGATGTGATAGAATGGGAAAGTGAGATAGAGATTAGAAGAGGAGGGAGGGAAAAGATATGAGTGTTAGGATCCAATGCTTGTATGGGTAGAGGTTGAAATTGAGGGGTATGCTAGAGTTCATGAGGACCTATAGGGTTGATGGTTTAGGGTATTGGGTTGAGGGTAGATGGTTGAAGGTTTACAGGGTTTAGGGTTTGATGTGGTTAAGGGTTGAGGGTAGAGCATTTAGGGTATAGTTTTGACTAGGGTATATGGTTGAAGGATTAGGGTTGATGGTCCAATGTATAGGGTAGAGGGTATAGGGGTTGAGGGATTAGGTTTTAAGGGTTGAGGGTTGAGGGTTGAGGGTAGAGGGTTGAGGGTTGAGGGTTGAGAGTTGAGTGTTTAAGGGTTGAGGGATTAAAGGTTGAGGGTTGAGGGATTAGGGTAGAGAGTTTACTTGGGTTTAAGGGTTTAAGGGTTGAGGGTAGATGGTATTGGGTACTTGAGGGTAGAGGGTAGAGGCTAGTTTAGAGTTGAGGATCTATAGTGTTGATGGTTTAGGGCATTGGGTTGAGGGTATAGGGTTGATGGATTAGGGTTGAGGGTAGAGGGTAGAAGGTTTGAGGGTTTAGGGTTTAAAGGTTTAGAGTTGATGGTTAAGGGTTAAGGGTAGAGAATTTAGGGTATAGGTTTGAGGGTATATGGTTAAGGATTAGGGTTGAGGGTCCAATGTATAGGGTAGATGGTATAGGGGTTGAGGGATATTTTGATGCAAGTGAAATGTAGGCAAGAAATTGAAGGTTGGTGAATATTGGGGAAGGATTTTTTGTTCTAAAACCCATAATCCCTTAACCCCTAATCCCTACTAGATCATAAAATTTAGGCACTAAACCTAACGCTAAATTCGATGCTAAACCCGACACTCAACCTGGCGCTAAACCCGGAGCTAAACCCAACACTAAACCTGGCGATAAACCCGAAGCTAAACCCAACACTAAACCCGATGTTAAACTCGACGCTAAACCTGATGCTAAATTTGGTGCTAATTAGCACTTACTTATTTTGATCGACGCAAAAAATGCCAAAAATGGCGCCATCCTAATAAATAGCACCAACGTTTTCAAAAAATTGGTAAAAAATACATTAAAACAATGGGTGGAAGCAAAAAACGGAGCAAAAAATGGAGAAAATCATAGGGATTTGTTGTAGTGCATTCTTGTATGAAGCCATCTTGAATCACCTCAAGCTGTTAAACTTCTTCCAAGGAACTTGCTCCGATACCAATTATTGGCAACACAAGGCAAACAATTGAGAGGTGGGGTGAATCAGTTCTCACAGAAATTCAAAACTTATTAACTTTATTAACCTTATTCTCAAATCTTATTATTAACCATGAAAGAATAAATCAACACATCATCAACACACATAACACCAAGATTTTTTACGTGGAAACCCTATTAGGGGAAAAACCATGGTGGAGATTAGTCCACAAGATAATACCCTATTAAAAGTATAAAGAATGAAATATGGGGAATGTGCATGCATTCAGGCACACTGCCTAGAGCTCTTTGCTCAATTACAAGAAGGCTAACCGCCCAAAGGAAGAAACATTGTCTTACAAAAAGAATCAGATTACATCCATAGGGATTTGAACTGATAAATTAGCATTTGCTAATCCCTGATCACGGTTCTAATTAAACACATGAACATTTCTTCACTCTTCTTCACACTTTGTTTTTCCTTCAAATGATTAAGAATTTATTTGCACATACACACACACACTCAACATCCACTAGCATACTTCAACTCGAATAAACAATCACTTATATATATCCGCAACAAGAAATTTCATCCCTACATGTCCCGACTTCAACAAAATAATAGAATGAATATAACCTGTCAGCCCAAAACCACTAAAGATTATTAATGTGAATCAACCAAGGTCAGCCATAACTTATTGAAGACCCAAATCAACATCTCCAACATGAAAAAACTTCAATTAATTACTCAAAGATCCACAACACACGACAAACACCATGTCGGCCAAGAAAAAGAAAAACATGAACACGTAAGAGAAAATCACCAACCACTAGCACAACGATCAATGCAGACATGCAACAAAGATAGAGAGAAATCTAGAAACATCCACAAGCATCACAAATCACCAAAGAAGCATCCACAATAATTGAACTAATTGAAATCGCAACATCTTCAATTAGTAACACCACCTGAAGCAACATAAAAATTGTCAGAATATAAATGTTCCTAACTCAATCAAATCTCCATGCAGATGTTTGAAACTTGACGTGGATAGACTAGATACACTCATCAACATACCCTTTAGTCCACAACCTCTTATCATCAACGTACAAAACTTACCGACATACAAAACTTCACTTCACCATTGAAAACCTGCAACTCATTGCATTACAATTTTCTCAATATCCTCGACATCTACAACTTCTAATGGATTAATGCTAATAGTGTTGACATCAATGACAACCACATATTAGCAACACAACCACAACATCCAAAATTGTCCTCAAGACATGTTGCTTATTTGGGAAGGATGTTCCGGTATTCGATCTTCAGTTTGGAAAATGTGGTAGTCCAATGTGCCTGTGCCTAGAGGAGTGTGCCTATTTGTCCTTGTATTTGTGCCAGTGTATGTTCTGCCCCTCAGAGAGTAGCTAGAATCAAAATATTGGCAGTTATTTGTTTGGCCTCCTTCAAAATGAGTTGTAGGACTCTCAACTCATTACGAACAGATTCCCTCAATTGTTGTAGTTGCTCCTTTAATGACTCCCTTTGACTATGGAGCTACTACGATTGAATGTGAAGATTTTCTACTTGGTCCCTTGAAGCTCTAGTTGGATCCTTCAATGGATCATAGGACACTTGTGCTATCTGGTCTTCCAGTTGAATGATTTGGTTCCAGAGGTTCTTTGTTGTATTCGGCCACTATAAGAAAAATTGGTATATCACCTTGACCTCCTTTATGTTGTCCCTAATCTGGTTGATCTGTTGCTCAAGCTAGAATTGTATAGTAGCACATATTTTGATGAAATTCTTGGTATTCTTCTTAATCATCTCATCTAGGCCTCCTTTCTTATATTAGGCTTCCAGGATGTCAATTTCGTCTGTAATCTGGCCACCAGTTGTTTGAGTTTTTGAGGCAATGAAAGGGATGAATCTTAGGAAAAATGTGGAATTACTTCCTAAGTGTATCTATAGCCACTTGCAATCGCTTCACCTACTCTACATATTCTTGCAAGAGCTCCTCTTAGGTGGTTGCATGAAATATGTCCCATAGTTGTATCTTTTGTATGGGTGACATGTCAGATAAATTTACTTGTGTCCCTATCAGTGGTACATGTAGTAGTTGTAGAGAGGGCATTGTTTGGATTT
>VDFB02253540.1:0-54441 GCA_007258455.2 Sequoia sempervirens
ATAGTGTGTCGAGCGAACTAGGGTTTTTGCTCGACAACCTTTGCAAAATGACCTTTTCTAGGGTTTAAATGACCTTTTGTACAGAGGATTTGTTGGAGGATTAAACTATGTTATTCCTAGTTTTCTTTAAGCCCATGTGACCTAGGGTTTAAAGTTCATATGACTATACCTTGTTTGAAATACTTTCTGTTTGCTGGAATTATTTCACTCCCATTCATTATGATGTGTCTTTATACCTTGTCCTTAAGCGGAACCGGATCCAGGTTGAATTTGGGAACTAACAACTAGTTCTGGTCTGGTTCTCATTTCGGTCCCACTTCCGACCCCGTTTTGGTTCTTATCCAAGTCTGATCCTGGCCCTGCTACATGATAAGAAATATCTTTTATGCGTAATACTTCTACGATTCCGCCTCCGATAAAGGTAGATTTTGACTAAGTAAATATTATCTTAGGAGGATGGAAGAGGGATTATATGATTGACTAACCTAAATTTTTTGTTTATCTAATACAGGAAGTTGTTGCAGGAATCAAGAAATGTCGGGAGCATCAGATGAGGCCTCTTAAAGAATCCAACCAGGTGAAACTTCATGGCAAGGAGCTAGACTGAAGAAGATCAAGGTGGAACAACTTCCGTATACCTTGAGATGTAAGCATAGGGAAGTTACCCTCACAACTAGCAAAATTGATTCCAACTGGGCTGATATTACTGACACCAATTTGGGCCCTTTTAACTATGAAGAATTGCATGAGGAGACATTCACTGAGGAATAGGTCATAGGAAGGACAGAAAGGATTGCTCAATCAAGACTGGCACATGTTGCACTCTTCCCCCTATCTGTGCAATGTCTGGAGTTGATTCTTGCAGCAGTTGGAGCATATAACCCTGCTACTAGGAAGTGTGTGGATGTAAAGGGTAATGTCATTATTGACTTCACGCCTCCAATGATCAAATTCTTGTTTAATATACCTAATCCCAAGAATCCTAGGCAATTAAATGAGGCAAAGGCTTTGAAGCTTTACAGTGATAATAAGGAGAGGAATAGATTTCACATGAATAAGACTTGGATGAGGGTGGAGAAGAAGTCTTTGAACAAGATTCCAGACCAACCTAAGAGGGTGGACTTTAGTAAAGAGATTGCAGATATAATCATGTTCCTTTCAAGGGTGTTTGGAAAAAGGGATGCTTCATTGTTTAAGGAATGGATGTTTCCTTTTATTCAAAATATTTTGGATGGGAGACAACAATTTGATTGGTCAATGATAGTATCATAAAACATTCACAATCAAATGATAAAAGTGAGAGAAACCAAGCATTTCTTTATGACCTCCTATGTAGTTTATGCAGTTGCCCGAGTGGGGATTTTTCCTGGACTTCAAATAGTGGGTATATTGGGGGAAGCCCAAGGACAGAAGAGAGTGTGGGAATATTATAATTAGCTCACCTTGTAGGCATCAGAGGAACATTATAGAAGGGTTAATGATGCCTTTCTTTATGTCATTATTAACAAACTTAATGGTGATGCGGGATATAGGCTTAGCAGGGAGGCAATGGCTTTTGTGAATGAGTGGGGCCATTGGTTTATCCAATACCCCACATTCACCTATTTCAGGTTAGCAGGCTTTGATGGTCACCCTCATTTTCTACCTAGATGTTGTGGTGATAGGATCATTCTAATGGAGTTTATTTATCAAGCCTTGGCTATTAATTTCCAGTTTGGAAAAAAACACAAGACTGGTTGCCATAAGTTTCCAATGAATTGGGAGTCTTTAGTTGTCCACACATTCAGGTAGCTAAGGTCGTTTGTGAGGAATTAGTTTATTTAAATTTGGGCTTGTACACTGCAAGGAAGTACTATGACCCCAAGCACAAGTTGAGGGCTTTGCTTCCCAGTGTCTTTGATAAGCACTTTAATCTGTTGGAGGATTTTTGGGAGGACTTGCAGGATGAATATGACCTTAGGAAAAAGAATTATGAAAGGATACCTATCCCACTTATGGTTGAGTTTGGGATAAAAGAAGACATTCCAGAAACATTGTCTGATGATGGGATAGTTTTGGATCCTGGGTATGATGCAGACAAGATTGGTACTAAAGATCTTGATCCAATAGATTGGAATGTTGAGGAGACAATTGACATAAAGCAGATTGCAAGACCGTTGTTGGATAGGAGTATTCAATGGGTGAGTTTGAGGACTAATCAGGCTAAGGCTCAATCATCTAAGAAGAGGAAAGTTGTACGTACCACCCAAGGATATAAAAGGGAAAAGAGAAGGATGGAACCTAAGGAACCCTTAGATTTTATGCCTTCTAATACACAAGAGGAGGTGGTTCCTCAAGACCTTCCAGAGGTGCAGGAAGATGAAACAATTACGGAGGTGGGGGCTTCTACATCTGCTGTAGGGGAGGTATCTACTCAGCCCTCTGATGCACAAGAATTAGGTCAAGAATCACCAAAGGGAGCCCTCCATGATGAAGCAGAGGTCTTAAATAAAATGGAGGATGAAATTGAGATACATAATATAGAAACAGATTCAAAAAAGACTCCATCTAATAAAGAGCATCATGTATTAACATCTTTTGATATGACAGGTGATGCAGGGACTGAACACATATTGACTGAGGAAGATCAGTGGAAACTCTTTGAAGATGCAAAAAGAGAAGTTGATGCCAAGGAACAAGCTGAGGCATCAACTAAGCAACAAGAGGAGGAGGCCAAGGCACAATCTGAATTGGTGGTCAAGCAGAAGGAGTTGGAAGATAAGGCCAAGGCTGATGAATTAGCTCAACAGCAACAACAAAAGGAGCAGGAGCTCAAGATACAAGAAGAGAGAGATAAGTTGATGATGTAGCAGAAGATTCATAACCTTGAAGAGGAAAAGGCTCAGCAAAGAAGAGAAAAAGAAGCTATTGAAGCTAAGCTCAAGGCACAAGAAGAGGCTTATAGGAAAAAGGAAGCGCAAGAACGTTTGAAAAGGGAAAGATAGGTTGTTGAGATTGTTGAATATGAAAAGAAGTCCAAGGAGGCATGGGACTATGTTGAAGAGCTGAAGAAGCAGTGAGATCAAATGTTAGAGAAAAAGAAAATGGAAGAGGAATGTTTAAAGGAGTTGGAGGCTAAAAGGCTACAAGAGTAGAAGGATAAAGAGGAAGCAGAAAGGTCAACACATGAAAAGGAACAAAGTGATCAGCAAAATATGCAAGAAGTTGATTCTCAACTGGGGCTTACATTGTTACAACCTCTATCTTCCACTATTGTTGCTTCTTCTTCAGCCCAGGTAGCCACTACTCCTATTGCTCCTACTTGGTTAAAATTGGACTTGGAAAGAAAACAAGTTTTTCAACCACAATCGTTGAATTGGGAGGAAATGGTGAAAGAAATTGGGAAAGAGAAACCTAAAAAGAAGGTTCGGGTTCTTCACTCTACTAGGCTCACTGATGCTAGAGAGATTGTTGTTGAATGTGCCATACTCGTAATGGAGAAGAGTCATGATGATATGCAAATCACTAATTATTAGTTGGGGGCAGTAAATTTGGGAAAGCCTACAAGAAACCAACAAATGACCTTGATTGATATTGTGGTCTCTTCAACTAAATCCCGGATGATCAAAGATAAACAAAGGAAGGATGAGCTTAAGGCTCAATTGGATCAGCTCCATAGTTTTTTGAAAGATGTTTCAAGTCCCATTTCCCAACAAGTTGCTCTTCCTGAGTTCCCACTTTTGTTAATAAAGAAGGAAGCAGATGATTTGGTTCAAATGAAAATCAAGGTAGGAATGATGGATAAATGGTTGGATAAGCTCAACTAGGAGGTTGATGTTGTTCTTGTTGAGGGTTCTAAAATTCAGAGGTTGCTCTTGAATTTGCAGAGGATCTAGATCAGCAGGCCAAGGATCTAGATAAGTAGGATGATGAATACAAGGAATGTGTTAAAAGGCTTGAAGATATTAGCAAAGTGCCCAAGTCCACCTTGCTGGAATATTCAATTCTTGAGCATCATAACGTATAAGGATGATGGATATTTTATGGAAAAAACTGTGAGCATCATAAGGTATAAGTCTAGGACTATTCATGGGCATCAAGAAGAAGTTCAAGAAATGAGCAAAGATTTGAATCAACAGATGGTTGAATTAGAGGCAATTGTGGCCATTTTAATTAACCTAGATTCCTCAAACAAAGAAGTCTTGTCTTTGGATAAACTAAGGGCGAGATGGAGGGATAGGTTTGAAGAAATTATGCAAAAGGGAGATGATGTGGATAATCTATTATTAGATCAGTTTATGGATATCAGGGAGGAGGTAAGAACTACTGGAAAGGAGTTAATAAAGTTAAAGGAGATGCAAAGGTTGGTTTTTGTAGAATTTGAAAGGATTAGATTTGAAGATGATTGGTTGGATGGACCTGATTTAGGTACTCTTCAACAAGTGTTCTCTAGTTATGACAAGTGCATCCTTGAGCATTCAGTGCAAAAGTGAACTGACTCTTTTCACCATACTCAATATCTATTTTTCTCCTCTTTTTGTGGGTTTTAACATAAGCTCAACTCTGAGTTTGATCCATTGGTTTCACTTTCTTCTTGGAATATCAGATTTCTTGTTGGCGCAACAGAGTAATTAGCCTTGGAACAAGGGTTCATGAGTCCACTTATATGTTCAGTTTCGGCTCCATTAATTGTGGATCTTGATTGATAATTGAGAAACTTGTGCATGTGGCACCCTATATGTATTATTAGGTTCTACTTTGTAAAGGTCGACTAATTGAAGGAAGATCAGCCACCTAATGATAGAAAATAGAGATTAGATCTAGGATTTCTATGTTTTAGGAGAGATACTCTAAAATTTCAATAAAAACTTGGTTATTTTACAGTTTTTCATATATTTTTATGTTATGGTTTTAAAGTTTGGATCTATTTTGATAAGGTTAATGGTACATGATCAATCCATACGCTAGTGATTTTTGTTGTGCTTAATTGTTTCTTATTTGATGAAAGTAAATAGAAGGAACTGGATTCAAGATTATATCATTGGATTATCTGTGAATGAAGTTGTTATCATATTCATTTGATCTGTGTTTTAGATGATGAGTGATTTGTTTTGAGGTAAGTTTAGTGAATGTTGATGGTATTTGAATTAGCATTATGGATGTATGTAGTAGCATAGTTTATTCTATGGATTGCATCTTGCTATAGTTGTGGTTAGGTGGAATAAACACTCATTATGGATATGCATGTCTGGATATGTAAGAATTTTACTCATGTTTCTTTGATTTGAAGCTCTGATTCATATTTTTCTTTTATTTAAACCCCCCCCCAACATAGACTAATTGATGCTATGCAGTCTTGTTCCGTGTTACCAGCAAAGGCCCCTTGAATATTACAAGAGATCAACCAATCGAAAGTGATATCAAGATAATTAAGAACCAATTACTGTGACCTTTGGGAGTTAGGGTCAGCATGTGTTATCTTTCTCTTCAAGAGAACACAGAATAGTAATATTCTCATAATGTTGTTGTGTTGCTTTGACCTCAACATTATGCAACTAAACACCTTCGATAGAAGGTAGTTTCCATAAAATGTTTTTTTTTCTATAAAATGACTTTTTTTGCATGGGGACCTTCTATCAAAGGTAAGACCTTTGATCAAAGGTACCTTCTAGCAAAGGTGCCAAAAATGAAAAACTTTGTATGTACATCAAAATCTCCTCAGAAATTTCAATTTGAAACCTTGGGTTGGGCCTGCAAATGAGCTTGAATTGACAAGATATTTTGCAAGATCATAGCCTTCAAAATGAGCTTTTTAACAAGTATAATTTTGATATGTTTTCATTTTATCATGTACTTAATTTTTAATTTTTATTGAACATAGGTTTTTCTCCAAACATCGAGCTCTTCGTTCTACAGAGGTTTAAAAATAGTAAAACATTGTAAAAAAAATCCGTTCCCTCCATATTGATGTTCTTGTTTCACCAAAAAAATTAAATTGATTTCAACATATACATAAATAAGTTATGTTATACTTAATAATAATAATGATGTCCAAATTATAGTTTCAAGGATCAAAATTAATTAAAAAATGTAAATAAAAAATTATGAAAATATTCATTCCCTTTGTATTGATAAAAGCATTAACGGCATTTCAAAATTAGAATTTAATCCTTTATAGAAAAAAAGCTATGTTTTACGACACAAATGTTACTTTTGAAAATGTTGTTTTTTGTTTAAAACTAGTTATTAAAGGAGATGTTGAAAGATTCATAATTTATTTTGAAATATTAAAAAAAAAAAAATTTAGAATCTAAATACAAATTTCCACAAATCACTAGTTTGCATCATCTTGAAATTCTTAATGGTTTAGCTGCTATAGGTCTTAGAAGATGAAGATTCAATTAAAAATATTGATGTAAATGTTCATCTTGGGAAAAAAGTGAGACACAGTATTGTGGGATCACCCATTGTGAATGTCCTTTTCCTAATGGGTTTTTACCATAAGGTTTTCCCATGTAAATTCATGTCTCATGTGTATTATTTCATGTGCTTCCTTTAATGTTTCTCAATTGAATTGTACAATAAACATGCACACACACATATTTATAATCTCATTATAATCTTAAGGTGTTAACATATCCTAGTATATTGATCATTTTTGTCAAGGATTGTATCTCAATTTAGTTCTTTCTTTGTAAGATAAGTCATTACCATATTTTTTTCATAGTAGAGGTCGAATTCTATTTTATTCTTTAGTCTTATTTTATAACATTCATGATATTATGCACCTTTAATGTTGCCAAATAATTTTATAAAATAAAAAGGTGAATATTTGCAAACAAGGTACAAGAAATGCTAACAAAACTATGCTTTGATTAGCCAATCATCACTCACTCACTCACACACACACACACACACGTACACATGTATCTTCATATATATTTATATACACATGTACATGCATATGCAAA
Organism: Sequoia sempervirens; assembly: GCA_007258455.2. Classification (NCBI taxonomy): domain Eukaryota; kingdom Viridiplantae; phylum Streptophyta; class Pinopsida; order Cupressales; family Cupressaceae; genus Sequoia; species Sequoia sempervirens. Next base: position 6,951 of record VDFB02253540.1, read on the forward strand.
TACACGTACACATATATGCATATACATGTAGATATATATATATGTGTGTGTGTGTGTGTGTGTGTGTGTGTGTGTGTGTGTGTGTGTGTGTGTGTGTGTACACACATATTTACATATATATGTCATTCATACAATTTGACAAAAAAAGGTCTAAACCATAGTGATGTTGAAATCATCAGCATAAAATATTTTCAAATTTCCACTTGGTTTGTACTTGAGCAAGAAATATGCTATTGTTTTTCATAAGTTTTAAATTTGTCAAAGTTTGAGATGAAAATAAAGATTAATGTGGATGTTTCAATCTTTGTTATCAAGCTCAAGTTTTTTTATAAATGTGAGTTTTTTTGCATTGATTTGAACCATTTTGGAAAAATGATCTTCTTAAGGTTTGAATCTTCCCTTACAAGGAAGTCTTAACCTAGTTAGGTTAAGTTTGCACTTGATTAATACATATTACAAAGGAGGTAAGATTAACACATGCTTTGAATTGTCTTTGAGTATTATTTAAATGCACATTGCTATGGTTTTTATGGTCAACTCATCATTTGAATGGTTCAAAATGTAGTCATGAAGATATACAAATTATTTTGGATGGGGTTATTATGGGAATTTGAAGTATGAATAACATGGTTGATACTTTTGTTTGAATATTGAATTTTATAAACTTAGGGATTATTTGATTTGGAAAAAGCATTAAACTCTTGAAATCTTATATTTATTAGCATAGTAAATATAAATGTTTCAAATAATAAATGAGTGGATGTTAATACTATATAATCTTGACCTTGTTTGATTTCAAACTTCTTGATTTATTTGCATGTTATCAACAAAAAGTTTAAATTGTCACTCACACTATTTGTACATTTAACTTAAACATTTGGGAGTATTTAGTGATGCGTAGGAAAGTTTATCACCTTTGGTGACATGTAAAATGTTTCTTCAAATTTGATAGCATTGAATGTGAGACTTTACTTGGCATTGATGGAGATAATGGTTGGCTTGTGTATGTAGTTAATACTTGGAAATTTGTGAAACTTCTAAAGGAAGCCATTATGATATTTACAAAACCAAGTTTTTATTCATCAATTGTCTTTTTTAGTCTAGTAGAATATAGCTCTACAAAATACTTGAGAGGTTGATTTCATCATTCAAAGCCTTTTTTCAACTAAACAAGTAAGAATGTCAAACCATGCATGTTTAAATGGAATTTAATTTTTCAAGTGGGTTGCAATTTAGGATTTATTATTAAATATTATTGGATGTCTTTGAATAATGATATGAGAATGAGGTGAAAGTTGATTTTGATAGTCAATTTTTATGTTAGGTTTAGCCTTGAAAATATATAATTATTTCTTAAAATCTTAAATTGCATGAGTAATACTTTCTCTCTATGTTGCTATTTATTTTGACTTTGAAGCTTTATACATCATTATTTAAGTTATTTATAAATTTTTGTTTTCATTTGATGGGTTTGATGGAAGGAATAGTCTTGTAATTTATTGTCTCTAACCTAGTTTCATACATTTTTCTTCAAATGCTATAGGAGATCATTGGACTAGATATATGTAAGTATGCAAGAATAATAGTAAAGGTATTACCTTCAAATATCTATGCCATTCTCTAAGGTTAAAGGTGGACTTAATTATGTTTTTAATAATTAATTATTTATTTTGTGCATCTGTGATTTCAAAGTAAATATCAAATGACTTTCCATATTGGGTCCATATATTGGCATTTTAGTTGGATAAATCCATTGATTATTTAGTGATCTTGTTGATTTATTCCTTGGTTAATTTAGTATTATTCTTGTTTTATTTTTCTAGAAAGCTAGAATGAGAGTTTGTTAGATTTATTCTATGTTTTGATTATTAAAATTTGAATGTGAAAAGGGTTTCTAATATAATTGATGATGAGATGGTTTCAAAATTGAAAGTTGATTATCTATTCGAGTTAATTATTGGTAATCTCAATTGTAATTAGTGTTTGAAGTAACTTTTGAAGGGAATATTTAAGTGCAAGCCTTGTGAGGAATGTTCTAATTTTTGTTGTATTTGAAAGGTAACTTGGTTAGTTTGATGCTTAGCTCGTACATGTTTTTTTGGAATATAATTATCTTGAATTTTGAGACTTTTTCCAAGTATTAGTTTCTTTGTACCTTTTACATGGATTGTAGATAGTGATTTTAATGAGGTCAATTTTAGTTAGGATGAATAACATAGACCTTTGCTTAAGAATGACTAAATGGTGTATTATTTTACAATATTCATTTATTCAAGACTTACATATGAAATTTTATTAGTAAAATTTTGTTGCATTGAAAGATTTATGTATTTCAAGTAATCGAGATTAAATAGGTTATTTTTATTTATGTTTGAAATGAATCACTAGGTCATTTTGTGCATCAAAACTAAATGATCTTGAAAAATAAGATTTGGTTGTCGAAGAACAATTCAAATTTTTTATTGGATTTTAAGATGGAAAATTGAGAATTGGGGTGATTTTAATATTGGGCCATATTCAATCATAAGAAAACAAGTCATTAGTGTTTTTTTTTATAGTGGAGACAAGCATGCGGTGATAAATGGTTGTTTAGTTTATTATCTATTTCGATGATGTGATGTTGTAGCAAAATATCTTTAGTCATGAATATAATCTCTTGATGAGATTCAATTTCGACTTTGATTATAAATCATTTTAAAAATAAGAAGATTTGATAATTTTTGGTCTTTAATATCTTTCCTTCTCTTTGGTCATTTTTTTTAGCAGATGGATATTCAGACATGATAGGCTCATTATCATTTTTCCTTATATTATATGTAATTTTTTCTTAGTTTCGATAAAATAATTTTATTTTGTTGAAGTTTAATGGTATCATAATCAAATGATAATATTATTTTTAGATAATCAAGGGTTATAAGATGTTAGACTAACATGAGTTCCAATGCTCTTAAAATATTGGCTTGAATAATACCTAGGGTTAGATTCATCGAAATAAAAGGCATAAAAAATATTTTATTTTTTAGTAGATACCATCCTTTTAGATGTTGAAGAGGTCCTTACACATTTCAATGATGTGACATGTTTCACTTGAATATTTAATTTAATCCTGCCATAAAAGGACTTGAAAGAGAAGCTCAAGTTTCCTTGCATTTCAATGCAAGAGAACCCTAATTTTAGAATGCTCTCAATATTGATTTGGATGGTGCTTTTAGTTATCCTATGTTCCAAGTATGAAGGGTTTGTCATTGATGTCAACAAGCTGGTGTTGTCATTGGTGTCAACTATGAGTTTGAAGATGTCGAGGATATTGAGAAAATTGATAAAATAAGGAAATAGGGTGTTGCAAAGGTGTTCTAGTTTTGCTTTGCATTTCTTCTAGGTTGAAGATCTGCTTTTGTGGCTTGGATATGTTGGTTAGAGTTGTTTAGATTTTCTATATATAGAATTTGGGCTTCTAGATCATTGGTCAGAGGAAGTTGTGTTCACCAATATGTGAACTAGTATTGCTGTGTTGTAGAAAGGTGTCTAGGAGAAATGTATTTGCTCCAAATTTCTCTGCACTTTCTTTTTTGGACTTGTGGTTTTGAAGGAAAGTTAATGGTTTTTTTCTCTTATTTGTGTCAAGAGGAATCATGGTTAGGTATATCAAAAGAAGGTCTTTTGAGTTATAGTATATTGTAGTATCTAGTAGTGTTGTTTGGATAAACAATATGATTATAATCTTCAAGAGAAATTTGTTGTGAAGGAAGTTGTTGGTTTTGAGGATGTTCTTGGATCGTGTTCAAGTGAATTTTGTTGTCCGAAAGTTTCAGATTGATTTAAGGAAGTGTGTACTTAATTTTTAATGTGTTTTCACGGGTAACGACCGACTTGGTGTCTACACTACATTCAAAGATGTTCAAGCATTAATGAAGGAATAGCGTGGCACATAAGATTTAATTTGGGTCCTAGTTAAGTGCTATTTTGGTACACTTTCATTTCTATCCACCGCAAGAATGTTTAGTGCCGACCTAATTTGAAATTGCGAAGTGTGAAGCATGTATTGTCGACCTTGGAGAAAGTTTTCAAGGTTGAGGATGGTATAAGTATGAGTTAAGATGTTGAAGGTTGTTAAGATATAAAATATAGGAAAGAAAAGAGGTATGCGATACAAGTGATGTGAATTTTTGAAGAGTAGAGTGCGAGCTTGAGTAGAGCAGCGTGGGCTTCAAAGTGTTGGACTTCTAAATGTAGTGAGTTGAAGGTGTCCAAATTTTTTCAAACAAGGATACAAAAGTGTTGGAAAATTTGTGGTGTATTTTCTATTGTATTGATAAGTTGTTCTCTGTGTAACATTTCTCTTCTATCTTCTTGTGTTCTTTCTACGGCAGTGAGCCCTGGCTCTGGGCCTTTTTGGATAGTGTCCTATTTTGGCACTGAGCCCTTGCACCATTTTTATAATTACTTATATTGTAAGCTAATCCTCATTGGGTTTTCCACGTAAATATGGTGTTCTATTGTGTATGGTGTTGTTATTTCAGTTTATGTTATCTACATTTCATGATTAATCACTTTAACAAAATAAGGGTTTAATTAATGCATGTGGATCTAATTATTGTTGAGGGTTTTGATGTTTTAATTTGCTACAACTGATTCACCCCCCTCTCAATTGTCTTGTTCATTCAAAAATTGGTATCACAACAAGGTTCCTTGGAGAAGAGCTTAACCACTTGAGGTATATCTAGGATGGAGAAACAAATTGATTGCCCTAGATTTGATAGAACATACTATGCATTCTGGAAGATAAATATGGAAGGATGTCTAGAATCTCATGGATTTGAGATTGAAAATGAAATAAAGAATCAATATGTTGAACTTCAGAATGGTTCGAGCACAAGTAATGAAATCAAGGCGCATGAGGTAAATGCTAAGGCAAGATTTATTCTGATGAAAAGTCTTCCAAATTCTAAATTGGTTAAAGTTATGAATCTTAAGACTGCTAAAGATGTTTGGGATAAGCTTGAAAGTATTTATGAAGGAGATGATAAAGTCAAACAAGAAAATTTGCAAGATCTGAAGGCACAATTTGAGATTATGCGAATGTATGAAGATGAAACAATTTTGACCTACATGTAGAGAGTTGATGATTTGGTAAGTGCTATGAGAGGTCTTGGAGCATAAGTCAAAGAACTGAGGGTGGTAAGTTCTTAGAAATATTCATGATTCATACATTGAAAAGGTATCTACTATTAAGGAAGTTGTAAACTTTAATACTTATTCTAGAGATTAGTTGGTTGGTACACTAACTTCATTTGAAATGAGAAATATTGGTTTGAAAAATAGTACAAAAGTGGAAACTACTTTTAAGGATGGAAAACAAAAAAAGATTGAAGATTCATATGGAGAATATCTTGATGATGTGGAAGCTAACTTTGTAAGAAGGATGAAAAAGGGCATCAGTAAGTACAAAGGTAAACTACCTTTCAAATTTTTTAGTTACAGAAATATAGGTCATTATCCTTCAAGATGTCCATATAGAGTTGTGAACAATAAGAGTAAGGAGAATAAAGGAAAGATGATTAAAATAAGTTACTATATCAAAGAAGATGTTGGTATTTCTGATGATGAACTTGATTATAGAGATGATGAAAATGAATGCTTGTTCTTGGCAATAAAATATGGATCTAGTTCTGCTAACTCAGAAATTTGTGTGAAGGAAAGTATTCTAGAGAAGAAGGATAAAATTGAAGGTACTTTGGTTTCTGCCTTTCATGTTAAAGAGGATAAGAATTACCAAGCTGTTGATAGTGGCTACTATAATAACGTGACCAAAGACAAAAGTAAGTTTGTTAAACTTGAAAAGTATGATGGAGGATTAGTTAAATTTGGAGATGATTCAAGAGATAAAATTTGTGGAATAGGTTCAATCAGTTTTGATGGAAAGCATAATACTAAAGATGTTTACTATGTTAAGGATTTAAGGCATAATATTTTGAGTGTTGGACAAATGTGTAGCAAAGGATATAATCTTGTGTTTAAGGATGAAATATGTGAGATCAGAAAAGGGATTGGAATTGTGATTGATGTTGGCAAGAGGATTGATGGAAACATCTATCTGCTTAAGGGCGCTAATGGTCATTGATTTATGTCTTAGATTAATGACAGTTGGTTATGATAGGTCAAAGGATGTGTCACATGAATTTTGATAATTTTTTGAGAATCAGTTCAGTTCATGTAGTGAGATATTTACTAATAATTAAAAAGCCTATCAATGCTATTTGCAAGAATTGTTAGTTTGGAAAGCAAGTAAGGAGTAGTTTGAAAGGAAAGGAACAATCTACTACCATACTACTGGAATTAATACATAAAGATATTTGTGGTCATACAAGGGTGAGAAGTCTTCAAGGTGACATGTATTTCATGCCTTTGATTGATGATTATTCTAGAATGACATGGGTTACTTTTCTTAGACATAAATCTGATGCACTAGATAGATTCAAAGCATTTAAAGCTATGATTGAGAATGAAATGAATGTGAAAATCAAATGTTTGAGGTCTGACATAGGTGGATAATTCACCTCCAATGAGTTTAACATGTTTTGTGAAGTTCATGGAATGAAGAGGAACTTGTTTGCCCCTAGAAATCCTTAGAAAAATGGAGTGTTGAGAGGAAAAATTGGTCTATTCAAGAAGCTGCTAGAACTATGATGAAAGAAGAAAATCTACCAGAAGTCTATTGGAGAGAAGCAATTCATACTTATGTTTACATACTTAATAGAGTTCAAGATAAAGCTAACAACACAAAGACTCCCTATGACTTATGGTATGGAATGATTCCTACTATCAAGTACTTCAGAGTATTTGGAAGAAAATGTTACATCAAGAGAGATGAAGAAAACTTAGGAAAGTTTGAAGCAAGGTTTGATGAAGGTATCTACCTTGGATATTCTATTAAAATCAAAGTTTACAGATGTTACAACAAAAGGCTAAGAAAGATGGGTATGTGCAAGATCATGATGGGCCAAAAAGTGGCCATATAATGGGTATGTGGCTGATGACTTTTTTTTTACCCAAAATTGATGAAACGAAAAGGGTTTTTAAAGGAGATTCTCAACTTTCCACCAAATAAATTATGCTTTAATTTGAATTTAATAAATTATTATTATTCATTTTCTATTTGAATTATGACTAAAGTCCTGACCGATAGTCTCATTAAAAACATCTATAGCTTTCAAACGGTATCACATTTTTTGAATCCTAAAACATGTAAGCACTACATTCTATGCTTCACATACTATAGGATTTTTGAATTTCATGAAGTTTTGACCAATTTACAGGAAAGAGATTATACAATTTTTATATTTTTTAAAAGTTGTAATAAAAAAAAATCATAATTAATTATTTTACTTGGAAAAAAAATACAAAAAAAAATATGCATCACATCAAGACATGAGTCCTCTACTTATATCTAAAAATATTATAAACAATATCTTTTTATTGTGGTTATGGTTAGACGACATCTACTCTATTTTTTCCCTAAATTTAAATACTACCCATTGAAATTTCAAAATTTCACCAAATAGATTTAAAAAAAACTTAGTAGTTTAGAAACTACATTCAATTTTCTATAGATTCCATTCTTACATATTTTTGAAATAATATAGATATTCAAATTTTTATGTCAAGTTACCTAACTCTGATTTTTTTGAATTTTTCTCCACTTAAGGGCCTATTTTTTCCATGATGATCCTGCACATACCTAGGTAGTTGAAAGTGAAAATGTTAAGGTTGATGAAAATTTGAAAAATTCAATTGCAGTAGATGGATATGTGTCAGATGAACTTGATTGTAGAGAAGAAGAAGAAAAAGATGAAGAAAAAGAAGTGTAAAATGAAGAGGAAGAAGCCTTGATGAAGACCCCTAAAACCCCTAAGTATGTGCAAAATAATCATTTTGAAGAACATATCATTGGAGACGAGAGGAAAGGAGTATTGACAAGAAGTAGAGCTGTTGAAGCTGAAGTAAATCTATTTTTATTTTCTAAAGTTGAACCTAAAACAATGAGTGAGGCATGCAAAGATGAACATTGGATGAAGGAAATGGAAGAACTTATGCAAATTGAGAAAAATCAAACTTGGGAATTAGTTCCTAGATTGGCAAACAAGAACGTAATTGGAACTAATTAGGTATTCATAAATAAGCTGAATGAGAATGGAGAAGTGGTAAGAAATAAGATAAGACTTGTGTGTAAGGGTTACTCACAAGTGGAAGAAATAGACTTTGAGGAGACATTTTCCCCCGTGTCTAGGATGGAAGCTATTAGAATGTTTTTTAGCATTTGCAGCATACAAGGACTTTAAAGTTTATTAGATGGATGTGAAGTCTACTTTTTTGAATGGTGAATTGAAAGAAGAGGTCTATATGGAACAACCATAAAGATTTCAGTTGTTAGATCAATTGGATATGGTGTCCAAACTGAAGAAGGAATTATATGGATTGAAGCAAGCTCCCAAAGCTTTGTATGCAAGATTGGACATGTAAATATAATTTGATACAACAAGGATTCAATAAAGGAACCACATATAGTAATATTTACTTCAAAGTTGAGGAAGACAAAATATTGATAGTGGTTGTGTATGTGGATGATATTATCTTTGGAGGCAATGAAGCTATGTGTAAGAAATTTTCTGAAGAGATGCAAAAAGAGTTTGAGATGTCAATGTTTGGCGAGATGAATTTCTTCCTTGGGATACAAATAAATTAAATAGATAAAGGGATTTTCTTTTCACAATCTAAGTATGTCAAAGAGATGTTGAAGAATTTTGGAATGGAAGACTCCAAACTAGTATGCACTCCTATGGTGTCTAGTTGTAAATTGAGAAAAGATGATGATTCACCTAAGGCTGATTAGAGAAAATATAGATATATGATTGGTCTGCTATATCTAACTGCTACTAAACTAGATATAATGCATGCAGTTTGTCTTGTGGCTAGATTTCTAGAAGATCCTAAAGAAACACATGTTGCAACTGTGAAGAGGATATTCATATATTTAAGAGGCACTCTAGATTATGGCTTGTGGTATCCTAAGGATACTAAATTTATATTAAGTGCTTATACAAATGCAGATTGGGCTGGTTGTGTTGATGATAGAAAAAGTACAAGTGGTGGTATATTATTTCTTCGATGTAGATTGGTTTCATGGTTAAGTAAGAAACAAGATTCAGTTTCTTTATCCACTGTAGAGGTTGAGTGTATTGCAACAACATCATGTTATACACAAGTTTTGTGGATGATACACACATTGAAGGATATCAAAGTAGTGTATGATGAGCCTATTTCTATCTTTTATGATAATACAAGTGCAATTAACATTTCAAAGAATCCAATGATGCATTCAAGGACAAAGCATATATTAATTAGGTATCACTTTCTGAGAGAGAATGTTATGGAGAATGAGGTAAAGCTTGAATATGTACCTAAAAAGGATTAGATTGTTGACATATTTACTAAGACTCTTCCTAAATATAATTTCAAGTATCTTCAGGAGAATTTGGGTGTTATTGCAACTCCTTTCTTGAACTATATGCATAAGGATATGCATCAGTTCAGTGGATCTATGGATTTATCTCTTTTTTAGACCAATGTTGGTGGCTACCTGTTAGGGGGAGTAGGTAGTATCATGTGTTGTCATTGTTGTTGAGTTGTTGATTTTCTTGGGTGTACTCCTAAGGGGAAGTATTCAGAGAAAGTATCTTGGTTCAGTGTCAAAGGGGAGAAAAATGTAAAACATTTTTCGTTTGCCATTGGTGTCCAAGGGGGAGAGAATCATGTGAAAAAGTTTATCTATTCAGGGGGAGAAAAGTAAAAAGAAATCATAAGAAAGTGTGTTCAAAGTTGTTGTGTAGTCTTTGATGGTTTTTCACATCAAGTGTTTCCATCAATGACAAAGGGGGATAATTTTACAAGTATGAAGCTGTTGTCATTGATGTTAACTATGAGTTTGAAGATGTCGAGTATATTGAGAAAATTGATAAAATAAGGAAACCAGGTGTTGCAGAGGTGCTCTAGTTTTTCTTCGCATTTATTCTAGGTTGAAGATCTGCTTTTATGGCTTGGATATATTGGTTAGAGTTGTTCAATTTTTTTATATCCAAAATTTAGGCTTCTGGATCATTGGTCAGAGGAAGTTATGTTCACCAGTATGTGAACTAGTATTGCAATGTTGTACATAGGTTTCTAGGAGAAATGAATTTTCTCCACATTTCTCTATAGTTGCTTTTTAGGACTTATGGTTTTGAAGGAGAGTTAATGGTTTTGTTGCGCAGTTAACAAAGCTATGTCACACTTTATAAAGGAAACGACCAACGTTGATCCAATTCTTTTAAACTTGAATCACCAAAACGCGGTGCATATATGTTTTGAATTCTTGTTCCATAAACTAGTAAAATATGCATTTTTAGTATATTTTATCTTTGTATTTTTTATTTTTAAAAAAATTATTTTAAACTAGTTATTAAGAAACTAACACTATAATTTAATTATTCATAAAATTCTGAAAAATTGAAGTTGCATGAGAGGCCAAACTTTTTATAGTATTTTTTTCTTTCTTTCAAATTTTTTGTGTGTATTTCTAACTTGAAATTTTAGTGCATTGGATATTTATTTTTCCAATTTTGATAAATATATATTTTAAAAAAATATTAAAATGTGTGTGAATCAAAAAATAGTTGCTTTCATCGGCCGCTTCAACTTTCATATTAAATATTTATCTAAAATGGAAAAAAATTTATACCATCTTAAAATATATTCTTTTTTTAGATTGTAGGAATTGGTAGCACGACTTCATAAACCTAAAGGCCTAGTAAACTTTTTTAAAGTGATCATAGCCGGGCGCCGATATGCCCTTCTCAAGCATTCATGGGGCTGGAGACTAGACCTCGCGGACCAACCTCCCCGCAATAGAAAGATTCGAGCCAACCATAGATTCTTTTATCTAGTGCATCATGTTTTTTTCAATTTTTTTAATAAGTTTTAGTATTTTTCCTTGGCATAGTAATCAACCTAATATTTTGTGCTGAAAAACCTGCTTTTAGTAAAAATAAAATATAAAATATAAAAAATAATTAAACTATTAAAATAAATATATTTTTGAAAACTACACCTATGGATCTACAAAAGGGTATTTTAATATTTTTTTAAAAATGTTATTTACATTAGCAGGAGTTATTGAAAATTCAAGTTTTTTAAATAATTTTATTTTTTGGTAAATTGACTCAAAGTGGTGCTCCATATATTTTAGCCAACAATTTTATAAAAGTTGTTGTGGAAGTATCTAACTTAGCTATAATGAATCTTACTAGATCATATATTTGACCAAAATTGATTTTTAGTTAGAAATACTTAAATTCGCTTATGTCGATAAGTCAAGCAGCGTGACAACTTTGTGCTTTTACCCCGTTTCTCTTGTTTGTGTCAAGAAATTCATAGTTAGGAATATTGGAAGAAGGTATTTTGAGTTACAATATATTGTAGTAACTGGTAGTGTTTTGATTAAGGGTAAAAAATGAGTTTTGATGGGGCCCAAAACCCAAAAAAAAGGTAAACAAGCTGCATTTAAAATACATCATGAACCAACAACAGCCCCACAAAATCCACAAAAGATAACACAAGACTACACATGCTGCATCATACAAACAATCAAGGGCCTGAGACCCTTAAACAACCCGATTTTAACCAAGACCAGGAACCCTATTAGATATTCACCGACCCTACCTACATCCGCCAGGCATCAACAAACTCACCACTCATAGAAGACACCCTAGAGCCAATAAAGATAATTTGCATAATGGTGTAAGACACCATCAACCCCCTAATCAAGAATAACAATAACCATCTGATTTTACCCGGGATTAGAAACCCATAACAGTTAGGCACCCAAGCAACCAATTTGCAACAAACCATCTGCTCAACAGCCAAAACAGAGTCCAAAAAGATATAGAACTTATTCACCTCCCAACAACACCATCCCACACAATTAGCCATTCCAACATCCACCTCAATAGGATAGGGCTCCCCTCTAACAAAGAGGAAGAGATAGAGCACCTTCCCACCAAAACCGCTACACTCCTACCCACCAAAGCTCCACCTCAACAAGACAACTACCACCTTCACCTCAATAGAAGAGGGTTCCACCTCAAAAGGAACAATCTCCCCCTCTATAGGAGACTTAAGTTGAAACACCCAGTGACACTTGACTTCAGTAAGAAGGGCAACCACATCTTCCTTAAGCATCACAAGCCACAGGTACTGATAGGAAGGAATAAGACACGTAACAAAGAGAAAATAAAGCTAGGTCAACAAAGAAACCCCAACCACTAGCAACCCAACACTAGCCAACACACCAAGCATAAAAACCACTGGCATCTTCCACCATACCCCTAAAACAACCATCATAAAAAAGCAACCCCCCAGCAAAAAGATAAACTTCACCAAATCGGGGGGGTTCACAACCAAAAGGCATAACATTAAAATCTGCAATCCCAAACAAAGGGGAAACATAAACAACAACCAAAAGGCCACCAAAACACCAAACTGCAGGAAGCACAACTGGGTAAACACAACTAGAAAAAGGAACCAAGAGGGTAACTGTAGCCAAAACAGAGTCCCAGACTCAAAAAGAGCAAGAAAATCCAAGTCCCACTGGGAGTAGGGGAGCCCAACCACGACAGGAAAAAGCAGAAGGCCCAAAATCAAAGAGCTCCAAGATACCCTTAAATGCTAGTTAGGGCTAGAAAAGAGCCAAATCTCCACAAAACCAGCCATAGGGAAACACCACCAAGCCACCAAGAGGGAACACGAAGAAACCCACCCAAATAGAAAACAAAAACCCCCAAAAGCAAGCCTCCAAAGGCACCGTAGGAAGAGAGCAGCCAAGAGGAAGCTGGAGGCAGAATAGGTCAGCAATAAGAACCACCAATCCATCCTATTACGCCAAATAGGACTAAAAATAAACTCACTCAACAACTAGACAACCAAGAGGCAACCCCTCCATACCCACAACTGGGAAAGCAACTAGAAAAAAACTAAGGGGGCCAAAAAACAATTGTCGAAGCACAAACCACCGCAACTCTAGAAAAAAGCTAGACATACAAAGAGATCTCCAAGACCCCCGCATCCAATGACACAAACATTCCCATACAACCACCACAGGAAAAAACTAAGAAAGGCTCAACACAGAGCCAATTCTTGCCAGACCTCTAAAGAACACCATCCAAAAGCCAAGGCCTCATGAAAGAAAGGCCATCAAAAAATGCATTCCAAGGGCAGGGAAACACATTCCACAAGCAGAGATAGAAAAAAGAGCCAATAGACACCTCTTTCCACAAGAACATCATTCAAAATAGAGGTACATAGGAAGACAACCTCTTCCACCCGCAAACATCACAAGGTGCACAATGAGTGGCCCAAAATGATATCACAACATGGCAACTGAGAAGTGCCATCTGTAGCAAACAGGAAGCCCACCCAAGCATCCATCACACAAGGAAAAAGGTACCCAGGCGGAACCCACCTTCCATCAACCCCATCTTCGGCCTTTGCATCCTCCATGCCCTCTACAGGTTCAAAAAAATTTCTCCCGCCCACCTTGCTCCATCCTCTGCTTAATGCCATCCCCACTATAGTAACTGGTAGTGTTGTTTGGATAAACAATATGATTATAATCTTCAGGTGAAATTTGTTACGAAGGAAGTTGTTGGTTTTCAATATGTTTTTGGATCATGTTCAAGTGAATTTTGTTGTTCAAAATTTTTAGATTGATTTAAGGAAGTGTGTACTTAATGTTTAATGTGTTTTCATAGGTACCAATCAACTTGGTGTCTACACTACATTCAAAGATGTTCAAGTATTAATGAAGGCATAGCGTGGCATGTGAGATTTAATTTGGGTCCTAGTTAAGTGTTGTTTTGGTCCACTTTCATTCCTATCCACTGCGGGAATGTTTAGTGCTTACCTAATTTGAAATTGCAAAGTATGAAGTGTGTATTACTGACCTTGGAGAAATTTTTCAAGGTTGAGGATGGTATAAGTATGAGTCGAGATGTTGAAGGTTGTTAAGATAGAAAAGTTAAGAAATAAAAGAGGTATGCGATGCAAGTGGTGCAAATTTCAGAAGAGTAGAGTGCGAGTTTGAGTAGAGCAATGCGAACTTCAAAGTGTTGGACTTTCGAATGCAATGAGCTAAAGGTTTCTGCAATCTTTCAGTTAAGGTGTGAAAGTGTTGGAGCATTTGTGGTGAATTTTCTGTTGCAATGAAAAGTTGTTCTCTATGTAACATTTCTCTTCTATCTTCTTGTGTTCTTTCTATAGTAGTGAGCCCTGGCTATGATCCTTTTTGGACAGTGTGTCCTATTTTGGTAGTAAGCCCATGTATTGGTTTTGCAATTACTTATATTATGAGCTAATCCTCATCATGGTTTTTCCCTCATTGGGTTTTCCACATAAATCTTGTGTTCTCTTGTGTATGGTGTTATTTCAATTTTTGTTATCTACATTTCATGATTAATCACTTTAATAGAATAAGGGTTTAATGAATGCATGTGGATCTGATTACTGTTGAGGGTTTTAATGTTTTAATTTGCTACAACTAATTCGCCCCCTCTTAGTTTTCTTGTTCATTTAACATCCTATCCATGGTCATAAAAGCTACAGTGACCTAAGGTCATAAAACATCTCATATTTTTGATAATGGAGCAAACCCTTGTATCTCAAATACTCCTCATAGTCTAACTCTACCTTTTCAAAATGAGTCGTAGTCCCCTTTCATCAACCCTTGTTAAGCCTCAAAATGAAATACCTTTCCCTTCTAATAAACATTTTTGAACCTATTTTAGTCCACTAATGATCACACATGTTAAAATAAAAATGAAGGTGTAATGGAAAATTAAGATTGAGGTAGGTGGTGGATGCAATGCAATGTTGATTGAAATCATGGGAGCTGTATATGAGTTTGTGGACTTTGAAACAAATAAGGGTATCACTTTAGTGGATTTGACCTAAAGGATAAGAAAAAAGATATAGCAAGTTAAAAAATATAGTTTTAATTTTTCTATGAATACTAAGCATTACTTGATTTTAGTTTATAGGTATGGACTTGATAGTGTAATTATAATTTTAAAGATTGATAAGCTAATTTTGAAACTTGGTTTTAAGAATAAATTTGCTTGTTATATTTCTATGAAATATTTAGATTCCTTTTTTGATTTTGATGAACTTAATCTAATCATGATCATATTTCTTATGTTGTTGGAGACTTGTCATTTTCTTGTTTTAGTTTTGAAATATGAAAAAATAAAAGATGGTGATTTGACAATCTTAACCAATAAATCTTGGATTGTTTTTGATAATATAAGAAAAATTTATAGGGCACTGTACCCTTTACACAACGAGCCGCATGGGCCTTAAAGGAAACAAGGTTTTGAAAGGACCCAAAACCTTAAACAGAGCAAATACTCACCAAACAACAAAAATGAATAGAACCAACGACAAACCCACAACAACACAACAGAACACAAACAACACCTAGTCAGTAGAGACCAGGAGAGACAGAGCACTCAGAACCAACAATAGTCTTGAGACAAACACAAAAAATAGCCCAAACTTGGCACTACAACTAGGATCAACCGAGCACTTAGGACAACAACCAGTCCTATAGAAAATTAGAAACAACCCACACATTGTAGGCCCAAAAGATTGCCTGGAGCAATCAAGCCACACAACACCTTTAGTAGCAGGACTATGGCAGACCTTCCTCCAACTGCTTGAGAGGGATAAACCACCAGCAAACCAAATCTCCACCTCTATAGGAGATAGGAAGAATGAACATAAGTTGAAGCACCAAGGCCATCGTTCCAGCAACCCAAAAACTCTCCACCTCAATAAAAGAGTTTGAAGGAAGAACATAGCCAAAGACAACACCAACCCCTTGTAGCAACAACAAACCCCATCAACAAAACTACACTCCAACTCTATAGGAGTAGGCTCCGCCTCCCCAAGTCCACAACCTCTACCTTGAACAGGAGAAAAATCCACCTCTAAAGGAGCCAAAATTTGAGGACCCAAAAGGAGAGAATGAAGAAAAGAAGAAGGGGCGAAAATCGTACACATAACCCTTGAAAACAACAGGGTAGTTCGAGTCAACAAGATCCCCAAAAGAGCTTTCAAAAAATTCCCCACCAAACAACACCTTTCCAGCTTGACATAGTCATGGAAAGTCTTAAATTTCATAACCCTCAACAGAGAAAATTTCCACCAAATACTATCCAACCACATAGCACCAGTCAACAACCAATCACAATCCTTGGCCTGGAAACAACCCAAACCCTTGCACTCATAACAAGATCAGGGGAAAAACAAGCCAAGCAAGCACTCATCCCAACTTCATGCCACAACAGGAGAACAATAGGAGCATCACTAAGATCAACTTTGACCCGCACCACAACCCACATAGAACTAGAAAGGTCCATCACACAGAGGAGGCCATGAGCCAACACTGTACCATCATCAACAACACCCACCACAACTTCACCAGTGAAAGCAGAGAACAACCCAACGTCGCCAAGCACATAACTAAAATTACCACACCGCAAAGGGAAACCCAAGCCAGCATCATTGCCTGCAAAAGCCAAACTAAACCTCTGCACCAAAGCCACAATGGAAAGATGACCTCATTCCTCATCACAGATAGAAGAAACAAGGAATTGCACCAAAACAAACCCAACAAACACACTAGCTTCAGCAAGCTCCAAATAAGGCCATGAAGGCACATCCGAGACCACTAAGATCCCCCACCACAAACCCCAAACAGGGCCAAAAGTAAAGACCCCCAACACAGGAACTGCAAGAGCCACTTCAAGAGAAATACTAGACCCAACGGCCACAGTAGACAGAACTGCCAGAAAAATGCCCAAGCCCACAAAGAAACACAAGCTAGTAAAGATCTCCATCATCCAGAGCCTGAGATCTACAGAGGACACACAAGAAGTCCCAAGAAAATAGAACAACATAGCCCCAGCCACAAGAAGCCAAAAAAACACAAGCAACACCGCGTCCTCATAAGACGAAGGAGAGACCGCCAAAAGGTCCTCCGAAATACCCAAAGTCTTGGACCACCATGCAACAGGGAGAGACACAGGAGAAGACACCAGAAGCCACACACCAACAATCGGCGGAAGAACCAGTAGGGAAAGTAGGCCATCCACGATAGGATCCCCATCACCCTCATCACATAGATCGAAGGATTTAAAAAATCCATGCCTGTGAACTCTTGAGAAAGACACACAAGGAGACAACACACACCCATCACACCCTGAGCAATAAACAACCAACATAGGCTAAGAAACAAACAACCACCTATCATCTGCACCAAAGACATGAACTTCATCCTTGTCCACAACAAAAATAACACAGGCCAGGAAGTGGTCCAAGAGGAATGCCACTGCCACCCAAACATGGGACACCGACAAAGAGAGGGCCATGAGAAGGCATTCAACACCAACACCATGGGAAGAACCAACACAAGGAGTGTTTGTGGGAAAGAAAACATCCACCGCAACACCCACATCTCCGCATCACCAAACAACAGAGAAGATGCTAGATATTTGCGCTAGGAGCACATCGGCAGTCAGTGAAGGCCAAACAAACTCCTGCCAACTCCAATAGACCACCCACAACCAACCATCCTCGTCTTCATTGTCTTAATCAACGCCATCATCCTCTATAACAATAGAGGAATTCAAAAACCCAAGCTTGCGCCCATTCCCGCGTAGAGCCATAATCATTACAAGTGTTTCTTGGATTGTTTGTGATAATGTATATTCATGTTTAGTTACATATCGTTTGATTGTTCAATATGAGGATTAATTACAATTTGTAAATTGAATATAGATTTGATCATTGTCAAATTTTAAAAAAGGCCGTGACACTATAAGGTAGAGCACTTATATATTTTCCATTAGGTGTTTGGATAAAGTAAGGAGTATTAGTGGGTTCTTGACTATGAAATATCATTATGAAATTTATGTCATTGTCTTATATTTTCCTAAATCTTTTAGTTAGCTCTGAACTTATAATGTGGCTTGTGCAATTTTTTATGATACTGTGGGTTCATAATATCAAAAGGTCACTTACTTTTATAAGTAAATGTATAAAAACAATTTTAAATAGTCCTTTTATTAATGGTTTTAAGTTATAAAACTAGTTTAAGTTATAAAGTCTCTTAAGCAATCACATTTTATTTCATAACTTAATTTAATAAAGTTACTTTATTTTATGAATTGTAGGTTTAAGAGGTCATTTATATATATAATTTTTATCTTTGAGTTATAAATATATGTATTTATAATATTAGTAATAAAAAACTTTAAAGTAGAAGAAGTTAAAAGATTTATTTTGCAAAAGGAGAAGTCATATAGGGATACAAAATCTAATGGTGTTATGTTGTATTAATTTTGTGAAGAACACTTTTGAGTTAGACATTTTCTCACTCGAAGATTAACTGAATGATCTTTGATAGTAAAGTATCTTGCTTGAAACATATAGTTGTATCTAGATATTTGATATATATTTGACTCAATTATTTGATATTATTTCAAGATTGATTATTTAGTGATTTTAGGACATATTTTTATCACATGTGGTTTAATGTTGTTGAACTTTGCTTTCACCACATGAATACTTCTTGTGGATGCATGCATGGCAACTTGTTATCATCATTTTATTTTTTGAATAATTTAAAGTTATTATTTAAATACATTGTTTCTTTACAAATGTTTATCACATTTGTAATTTAGCATTTTCTCACTAAACATCTTTTCTTTTATTTATTCATCTCAAATGACTCACCTTATATAATTGTACATTGTTGTTTTGTATAAAAGTGCACCTGTTTATAAAATGTTGTAATTTAATTAGTTCTCATTTTCCCCCTTAGATTAGCCATTGGTTTGTTTTAGTGTTTCTATTTTAGTTGCTTTTAGATTAATAATGAATTTAACAATTGTGAGAACATTTCATTAAATATTACAATATTGTAGCTTTCTTTTCATCTTACATATCTGTGAGATTCAATAACATTTGCAATTAAGTAATTTAATTACATTCTAGGTGTGATTAATGGTTCAATTTAATTTGAGAACAACTCTTCAATAGTTGTATTCTTAAATATGTTAACTACATTTTACATTGACTTGGTTTTTAGCCACTTTTCAAAATTATAATCTAAGGTAGTTTTTTCACATAGTTGTTCTCACTTACAAATTGTAATAATTTAGATTAATGACCTATTTTACCATAAGCTATTAGGTCTTAGGTTTACACATGCACATGTTAGTTTACTTAACACATAAACTATCCATTTATACTTGAGCTAGTTTTCTGAGATAGTTGTTCTCACTTACAAATTGTAATATTTTATATTAATGACTTAATTTACCACAATATGTTAGGCTTTCGATTTACACATGCACATTGTAGTTCATTAACACCTTTACACTTGAACTAGTTACCTAGTTCTTAGGTCTCCATATGATTAAAATGATAATAGAGCCCAATTTATTTGGTAAACTATAGGACCCATTCATTCTTTGACGTTTAAAAGACCTATCAAGTGAAAAGTAGCTTTACTTAGAATTCACAACTCATTTATCATTATTAGAACATCTTTTAAATAAATTATTATTAAATTTATATAAGATTTTAGATAAAAAGTAAAAATTTTAATCAAAATTTTATAAGATAGATTTAAAAATGGCTTTGAAATAAAAATCTAGATACACAATCTAGTCAATATAATTTTTATATATCAACTTTAGGTGAAATTTTGACAATGAAGTCCTTATAACAAGGAAAACTACCTTCAACGTTGAGAATATGATAGACAAGTTAGTCTAGAAACACAATGTAGAGCCCACCTAGGATTTGTGGGTCCAAATTTAAAATATGATTAATTCTCATATTTAGTGTGATATTGACTGTGGAAGTTAAATGTCATCCACCGACTATTCTTCTTCTTCTAAATTTAAACATGTCATTTTTAAGCGTAGAAAAAGGCATAACATACGCCACTTACAAAGGGTTTGGTTTCGTTTGTTGTAGAATAACGAAAGGGACTTCAATTCAATAATGTCCTCCACCAATGTCTTTGTAAGATGGACCAACAAAGACAACATCCCTTTCCAACTATTATTTTAATCAATCATTTCCTTAGAAAAATGTCATGTCATTTGTTTTATTTAGATTTTTCCTTTGAATTATTTTGAAGACCTATGATGTAAGACTTTATTGAAATATACACCTCTTGTTGACACATTATGTGGACCCCATTAAACCACCAATAAATTATGGATGCTTATGAGGATGACCTTAGGCATGGACTCCACCTTCCAACGCAAACTATTAGTTTGACTTCAAATTTGTGTTTATATATATAATATAAAGAATAACAACTATCAATGGGTAGTTATAAGAGTCTTAAACAAGCAAATACTATCAAAAATTATAAGAACCTTAATAAGGGTAAAAAATATATATAATCAATTCATAAATTAAAATATTTATTGATATTAGTCAAAATTGTTTTTGTTATGAAACTTTGGTCTTTAATTTTCTGAAGCTAATCCAAGGTCATTACATTTTTCTTAGATGTGTTTTGAAGTTACAAACAAAGAAACAACGTGAACAAATTTGTATTATTAAGTTTCTAGATTTATAATAATAAAAACCTAATAGATTATTTTTTGTGGTTAATTTTTTGGTTTATAGGTTATTTTTAGGATGGATTCTTTTAGTGACTCTTGAGATTTTAGTAGTTCTTGACTGTTTATATTTAAAAAAAAGTTTAATCTTTAACAATACATTTTTAGGTACAAATAATTTTTTGGTAATTCTTAAAATTTTAGTTAACAACAATTAAAAAATTAATGATATTCTATTTTTTAAACTATTTTATTTGTTTATTTAAATATTTAGAACATTTAATATCTAAAAGATTAAAATATCAAAGTGTTACATCATTTGTAATGTTTTTTGAAAATTAGGATACACGTTTTTAGAAAAAAGTGTACTCTTAGTAAGTATATAATGATATAACCAAGAGTATAAATAATAATTTCCCTCCTTCAACAATCACAAAACTTGTTATTTTTTGTCTCTACATAATATTTTGGTACTTGATATTTCACTAGTTTCTCATAAAAATGGGAATCTAAATATGACCTATTCTTTATAGTAATTTTTTCGAAAGATCATAGATGGTGGTGAGAGTGGATCTAGAGTTTAGCAAGTATGTGCTACAAAATGATGGAAGATTGTTCCACATAAATCACCTACTATTCATGAGAAACCTAATAGGAACGTACATTGTGTTGGTAGTGTGCAACAAATTTGAGAGAAATCTCCATGAAGCCAGGCTCAAAATTTTCTTTCTATATCCAAAATATCTTTAAATTAAGAAAGTGCAAGTGGGACCACAACAAAGAATTGAATTATTAGGAGTAGATCCATAAGACAAGGATGACATGTTCATGTTTATTCAACATTATATATCAAGAAATATAATTTATTATCTCCATCCCCTTTCATCTTCAATAATATTGGGTATGTGTAGGTTGGCCTGAATTTGATAGTAAAGAAAATGATCGACTTAAATCTAAACAAGGATACAAAAGAAATCAATAAACTAAAGGCTCTTTATAACTTTGAAAGATACATTGTAACCAACTCCCTCAATATCTTAGGCTCTTGTTTTACAAGAGGAATTAATGTGAGTGCTGGTTATTTGTCATTGAGACTTGTAATTATATTTTTATTTTGTCACATTTTGAGATTACCTTGTAGTATTTGTATAATTATATGCAAGAGTTTAGTTCAATAATCTATACCATCCAATAGGGTTTATACATATTTGGTTATAAATAATATTCAAGGATTCGAGGGTTTCCTTAAATTAAGGATTACATGTTATAAAAGTCATCTCTTTATAAGAGATTTTGAATCTTGGTAGTTGTTATAATAGGTCTCAAGATATTTTGGCTTATGGTTAGTATTTATAGTTTTAGTGTTTTTATATGGATGGTTGGAGGCTCAAAAATAAAAAGAGGCTTGGGATATTATTGAGATAAATAGTTAGCCTTACAACATAGCTATAATTAGTTACTATACCATATATATACAATATGAGGAATTATTATCAAAATAAAAGGAGTGGCTTACCACTATGTAGATTTGTTGACAAGGGGTCAAAAAAATACAACCTGTTGAAGTATCTAAAAATATGAGCGATGATGATGTTGTCGATAATATTTCAAGGTGCATGAGTTATTTCAATAAATTTGATAATAGTAAATTTGAGGTAAGATTTTATGATGGGATTGTTCCTTACATTTTGTCCTTGTTTTTTCTCTTTCATCTTTCATGGCATAACTAAGTTTACTACCAATTAATTTATGATTTATATTCAAATACAATTTCTAATCATCAAACATGATAACCAAATATTCAATTTTTAAGAGTGTTCAAACATTGATGATGGAGTAATAGTCCTATACATAGTAAATGAACATATAAAAGTTCATACATCATAAATGAAAACATAATAACTAGTTATCCGACATATCTTATTATTCTATAGATGCAAATAGAATGTAGCATATATGTAACCTACATCATTATCTTCTAATGTAGATGACCACATTCTCTTAGATTTAACTCCTTATTTCTAGCCAACAAACACAAGGTACAACAACCTAAACTTACTATAGCTCTTACTAATCACCAAATCATTTAATGGTCGATCACAAGAGTTTTTTACACAAGAAACTAAGAAATTAATTTTTTACATGATGTTAACTAATCCAATAATGAAAAATAATATGGACATATTTCTCTCTATATCATCCTCTAGATGCTCCCAATACATTCAAATATAATTTATTTTTATAATTTTTATTCTAAAGCAATGAGGTGTAAGAATTAATAAATTCTTTGTGTTGAACACATGAAATACTGAGAGGGGGGGTGAATCAATATTCTATTAAACCATCCAATTACTAACCATCCAATTTTCAAAGCATACTTAACAGTTATAAGAAATGAGAGCATAAACAATCCATAATACACACAACACATGAACACCAAGATTTTTACATGGAAAACCTAAGGCGGGAAAAACCACAGTGAGGATTAACTCACAATATGTTATAACCGATTATAAAATATTACAAAAAGGCTCACTACCAGGAGGACTCACTGTCCAAGTGAACTCACTGTTCATATAGAAAAGAAAGATACAACTTGAAGAGGCTTCACAACCAGAATTTGAATTGAGAAAAGTGCATCTAATCATATGCTAGATTCATATCCTTTGAAGGTCATAACACACTCTGATCAACTTAGATTACAAGGCTCTGCTTTGCTCTGTATTCACATACCTTTTCTCAACAATCACAACTTATTCACATGATTTTGCAAGATTTCGCATCACTGCTTGTATTCAGATAATTCCTTCATTAAAATATTATTTTCCTCAACTCAAATTAACCTTGTATATATATTGAACTCCATCACAAACATCGATTAGGTCGGCCTAATTGGATGTAGCCTTAAATTATACAAAAAATGCCTTATCGACACCCAATTCAAACCAAAATTACCTTCGTGCCAAAAACACAAGAAATATAGGTTGGTGTGGACCTATAACAACTCCCTTTACCATTCACAACACATTTAAT
The DNA here is from genome assembly GCA_007258455.2 of Sequoia sempervirens. Lineage (NCBI taxonomy): Eukaryota > Viridiplantae > Streptophyta > Pinopsida > Cupressales > Cupressaceae > Sequoia > Sequoia sempervirens. The sequence goes on from VDFB02253540.1 coordinate 30,716, forward strand.
CTTAATAATTCTTTCCATACCTCAAGTCGGCCAAGCATATAACCAAAAAGTAAAATGATCCAATTGATCATCACTATAGGATATCTGGACCACAAAATGTCACGCCAACTGGAAAATACAATGTATTAACACCTGTAAACATTCTGTCAAAATAAAAATCACTAACTCAAACCCGTGGAGAAATGTAGACCAATTAGGTAATATAAAGTACATAGAAAAATGTATAAAACCATATCTGTCGAACTTCTATTACTTGCAACTTTTGAACCACTTATCCAAAACAACAAAAATTATGAAATAATATGCTAGTTACATCCATGAATAACGTACTAAAACTACATAAGTATATTTGACAGGGTGAACAAATGTGAACCAAAATACCAAAGGGCATTATGTGTTGAAGTTGTCGGTGTAGACACTTAGCCAAAAACCTTTTTGAAAAATAAAACATTCTTCATACTAATTTGATGTTCATCATGTAGTGTTGGAATCAATGACAATTCATTAATGACAACCTTCTTCATTCTTTCAACAATCTCCCCCTTTTCATTGATGGCAACTTGTACCAAAACAAAACATATCTCCTCAAGTGTTTCTCCACAAGTATCTCTCCCCCTTTGGCATCAAGGGAAAAGGGTGCTCCACTTGAGATATATGTACAAAATGAACTGGCTCCCCCTTAGGAAGCTAACCAAAAAATCCTAATATATCCGCATATGTACAACAAATCTGAAAACATGAAAATCTGAAAGATATGTAAAAATAGAAATTGTCAACCCGAAGATGTTGACCCCTGAAGCTTATGAAGAATGGCTTGCCAAGCATATTTTTCTTCTTCCCAACTCTTCTTTGCTGCTGCAAGCATTCTGTGTATAGACTCAAGCTTTATCAAAGTTTCTTCTCCTTCTTCTATAGTATCAGGTGTAAGATTTATCTTTGAAACTATGAAAGAAATCGAAAGGCCACTTGAGATTGGTTTGTGCTCTATTTTTACCAAGTCCCTTAGATTCGCAAGCTGCTTGATAATTTCTTCCTTATGACTCTACAAAGTGAAGAATTTGACATGTAAGTCTACTATAGCAGTCTAGGTCTTGTAATTTTTGTCTAATGCCGGATCATAAGCTTTTGATGCATTAGCTATTTGAGACTCAATTGAGTCCATTTCATATTTTATCCCTTGTGTGACATCTGAACACTTCATGCAATATAAAAATAGTTTTTTTACATCACCCTCATAGGCTAGTGCTTCCTTCAAGCATACTTCAACTTTTGTATGTGTAGATGCAAATTTTTCTGTGATATCCATCAACTTCTTCTCTTTAATCCTTGAATCAACCTTCGTTTATGCTTATCTTTTCAATTTAGAGGCATATTCCTTAAAAGAATCAAACAATAGTTTGAAATTTTCCACCACAGGTAAATATGTATCAACATTAGATCCTGAAATGATCTCCTGTAATGGTTTTACATATTCATCTATTAATTCACTGCTCTTTTGATATGTTTCAATGATTTCTTTTCTTGCAAATGCATTAAACATGTCACTTAGCTACAATTTATGTATAAGAGGTATCTTGTCTAGATCAAAATTGCCCTGCTGCATGGGCAACTACAAAAATTGAGAAGAAATGACCAGTTGAAACTTCAAGTGTTTAGAAATAAAACCTTCTAAAGGATCATCAGAGGAGGATTCACTAGAGGGCTTAGGTAAATCCTCAGACTTATGTACTTCTTCATTCTTTCTGGTATCAGAAACTTATTTTTTTGTGTTTTCTTCTTCTTCACCAGAGATTTTATCTTTATCTTTGTCTTCATCTCCTTCAACCTTGTCCTTCTTTTCTTTCTCATTATCTTCATTTTTATCTTCTTCTCTTTCATGATTCTTTTCATCCTCATGCCTTTGCTCATGGATTGTATCATGCTTCTCACCTTCACCGATGTTCTGTTCTGTATCTCCTAGAGCAATAGATGTTTCTAGGTGGCCTTGATCTGCAGTCACCTGGGCTACTGAAGGAATATAAGTATCATCTTTTGCATTTTTTTCTTTGAACTCAACAATATTCTCATCTTCAACAATCTCTTACATTGGTTCATCTGTATCCGGATGAATATTATCCAGATTTTCTTCTATATCAGTAGCACCTATGTTTTCATCTATTAGATCTTGTCCCTTGTTGGTAGTGGCAATGGGAATCATGTCATACTTATGTGCAATATCAGTAAGCTTTTATTTTGTTTCCTTTAACATTTTCTCAATTTGATCTTGATCTCTTCCCATTAGAAGTGTGATCCTTCATTTTGATCTAAATTCTTCGCTAAGTACTTGGGCTAGTGTGGCCTTGTTAGCATTAGATAAAGAAAATCCAATTTTTCCCATTGTGTCTGATATGAGCTTCTCTTCCCTTTCTTTGGCTTTTCTTCTTATGTCCAACAAGAGTTTCCACACAATATCAAGAACTTTCTTCCTAATGTTCTCCACATCTGCCTCCATTGTGACAATGAATTTGATAATTGCTTCTATTATTATGGCTCTATTCCCCTCATTTTCCTTTTCAAATAATCTAGAAATTTCTTCCAAAATCTCATGATGCAACATACCTTTGAATAATGAGTCCAACTTTATTAGACTGAGTGGTCTTTCTATATATGTCTTCTTTTTCTTCTCAGGTTCTATTGTGTCCAATTTCTTTTTCTTCCTTTCCTTCAACTGCTTATGTACATGTATTTGAAAGGCTTCTTTTTCCTTCTCAATTTATTTTTCATTAGAAGTGTCAAAAATATCTATTATGTGTTTCTTTGAAAAAACACCACATATTTTGAAGGTCACCGGAGAATATTCTTCCTCTTCCTCTTCCTCTTCAGACTGTACACTCAAGTCCTTTTCTCTCCTAGCTTTTTCGTTTATTCTTTTTGATGTAGCATCAGTAGAGGCTACCAACTTCTCTTTCCAATCCTTGTGGCGTCTTCCACCTCAGGTTCTTCTATTACCATAGTACTGGGCTCCTTTCTCTTTGTTTTGCTGGAGGTAGAAACTGATCCAAAGGGTTGTTGAGTACTAGGGGGAATAGTGGAAGAAATTCTTCCTGATCTTCTAGGTCTGGTGGTCCCACTTGATGTGCTTGCTTCTCCTTTTTCAATTGATTTCAATTTTTGTATTTCTTCATCTATGAGTCCTTTGTCCTTGAAATACTCATGTACCACTTTTGTTGCCTTCTTCTCTATTTTAGGCTTTTTCAATTCCATGTGCAATTTCATAGATTTTTCCTCATATGTTCCATGTATTTCTTGTGTAGTGTCCTTAGTACTGTTCAATAAGATATTGAAATAGCCATCTACTTCATTTTTGTGATTTCATATCCAAGCGGTTGAATCCACATAGTTTTGGGTTCCACAGCCTCAATGATGCATTCATCAGTTTTGACCAAAAGTGTGATATCATCTTGATATTTTTCCACTATAGACTTAGGGATTCTTTCCCATTCATGCATTCTCTTCTGAAATATTGTGAAGAAATAAGTAAGAGCCTCATCTTAAGCTTTCATATCACCAATGCTACATAGATATTCAAATAATTGATGCGATATAGGCTTTCTTCTACCCCATGTAATATTGCTTCTTCCTAGAATCTCCTTCAGAAAATAGAACAAACAAACTACCAAAGAACCAAATTTGAAAGGATATTTCTTATCTTTAGTTTTTCTTCAAATTGTCAAAAAAAATTTGCTGGAGAACTCACACAAATCGTAATCTTTTCCTTTTTCCACCATTTCATGGGCTACATGAATTGTTGTAGCAAACACATAATTCTCTCTATTTGTGTAGTATATCTTGTATCCAATGACCATAACAACATATCTTACTGCAAGATTCTATATGGTATTCACAATGAGAGCCCTTTGATCAAATATGGCTCCTGTTAGCTCCATTACATCCTTGTTCTTTACAGATTTCAACATAGGTACAGGTCCAGAGTCACAAATTCCAATAATCTCCTTTATGACCTCTTTAGTAATCAAACCAGGCATATTAGTTATTAAGAAATTATCATGCACTCTTCTCAATGCCATTCTCACATACTTAAGGTCATCGTCATAGATGAAGCATGGAAACATCTGCCAGACATCCAGTTTCTTCTTCACTAGGTTTTCATACTCAGGTTTGATGTCAAAATTATCTCCAGTAAGTTGGCCTGTCCACAGGAATTTGAGTTTTATATGGTTGTATTCTTCCATCTTCCCATGGATTTATTCCCTAAGATCCTTAGTAGGAAAAACATTATATGGAATACTAAAAAATGCACCAAGCGGTTCATTCTTAAACACTTTCATGGGATATTTCTTGAATTTTGGTTGGGGTTTCTCACTAACATTTATCACTATGGGTGTTTACATCTCTACTAAATTCAAATGTTTCGAAAAAAAAATTCTATTTCAGCTTTGGACAATGGTAGCTACATTTTTCTTGCTCAACCAAGATTAGGGTTCAAATGCTCTTCTTCTCAAATTGCTTCAAACTCTTGAAATTGTTTCAATTCACACTAATTGCTCTAAATGCATAAAAGTGAATAAAATCGACAAGGGAGAGGTATATAATCCCTTCATTTTTTCTCTAAATTTGTATTTAATTCATCAAATAGTAAAGCTGGTAAAACCTTCTTTGTGTAACAACAAACCTCAGATTGCTCTGCAAATCTCCACATTTGTATATTTTCTTCTAGATTCTTTTCCAAAAGCTCCATACTATCCATATCCATCTCATATCTTTGTGCCAAGTCATGACACCTCATATCGACAGGGGGTTATATGATTTTATGTTATTGCTCCCCATAAGCCAGTGCCTAGGTTCAATTCTCAAAGGAATTATCTACACTAGAGGGTGGCACAGATTCATTTGTAGTCTTTGATTCTTCCTTGTTCTTAGGTTCCTCTTTCTTTCACTAAATATTTTCTATTTCCTTCTTTACTTCAGTCAGATCAATCTTTTTAACTGGTTCATTTCTCTTTGCCATATTGTCCTTGAATTTCTATTTTTGCAAAATCTAGCAATATGTCCAAGTCTATTGCAACTGTTGCATATGATATTTCTCTAATAATTATTCCTTTCATTCATTCTGAAGCTTCATTGATTAGATTTGTGTCCAAATCCATAGCATGTATAGCAGTAACCATTGAAGGATTGAATCATTCTACCACTATTATATGCACTCATCATTTGACTTCTACATTCATTTTCTCTATGCCCAAATCTCTTGCATGTAAAGCATTGAACAGTAAAGGATGGAATGTTCTGATTCATTTTGATTCTACATTCCATTGCTCTATGTCCAAATTTATTACAAGAATAAAAAATGCCATTAAAATATGGGTACCTTTGAGCATTTGGTTGTCTAATGGGTGATGTTCTAGCATTGTTTCTTTGATTTCAAAACTTGCCACTGTTGTTCTTATCTTTAGTGTTCTCTGCATTAGGTAATTGATATTCTTTTGAGCTTTCTCCTTTTTCAAGTACTAAATCACCTTTGTATTTGGATGCTTTTTGACCTGAAATTAACTCATCAAGCATTGTAGAACTTGTCCTGAATTTGTCCTCATGAATTTTTGCTTTCTCTAGATCTGATATCAGATTTACCACTTCTTGTTCAAGCCTTGTGCACTAATCATTCTTTTCTTTTACCATTGCATTCATAAATTCCTCAATTATTTTATTTTCTTCAACTTTCACTTTCAGTCTGGTGATGTTCTCATTTGCTTGTTTCAATTGTTCATTGACCTCCTTATGTCTTTCTCTGAATTTCTTAATTTGCTCTCTCAAAATTTTGATGCAGTCATTTGCTTCTTTAATATTTTCCTTTAGATCTCTATTTTTGACTTCAATTTTGTCAAGGTCTTCAAGAGAAACTTTGAGTTCTCCATCATTTTCAAACATGCAATCTTCTTTTGTGTATCCGATAGTAGAAATCACTTCCAAAGCCATATGTTCAAATTCCAAGATCTTCCCAAAGAAGTTAAGCTTCTTCCAAGGAACCAAGCTCTAATACCAATTTTTGAACACACAAAACACTAAGAGGGGGGGGTGAATTAGTATTCTATTAAAACATCCAATTACTAACCATCCAATTTTCAAAACATACTTAAAAATTATAAGAAATGAGAGCATAAACAAATTCTATTAAACCATCCAATTACTAACCATCCAATTTTCAAAACATACTTAACAATTATAAGAAATGAGAGCATAAACAATCCATAACACACACAAAACATGAACACAAGGATTTTTCCTTGGAAAACCCAAGGAGGGAAAAACCACAATGAGGATTAACTCACATTATGTTTAACCAGTTATAAGATATTATAGAAATGCTCACTGCCAGGGGGACTCACTATCCAAGTGAACTCACTGTTCATAGAGAAAATAAAGATACAACTTGAAGAGGCTTCACAGCCAAAATTTGAATTGAGAAAAGTGCATCTAATCACATGCTAGATTCATATCCTTCAAGAAGCTCATAACACACTCTGATCAACTTAGATTGCAAGGCTCTGCTTTTGTAATACCTCTCATGCTGCTATTTGATTTTGACATGCACTGTGGTTTTGTTTGGCACATTGTGATTTGTGGTTGATACTGTTGCTATTATGTGTGGTAGCTTAGACTATTACTATCCTCTTATGATGCCATGGATATTGTGATGACATTTTATTATGATCATTTGATGGAGTTATTTGGAATGCAATAGACTATAGAATAGTAATTTATGATGTGGTGTAAAATTTTATGATGATATGTTTTGGTGAGGGGACATGTAGCATCACTCGTTCGTGAGCGCCCTACTACGCTGTGAATCCTCCTCACAATGCTTTGATTTTATGTATATTGTATATCACCTTGTGGATGCAGGCTTTGCAGGAATAAGACTCGATTCCACCTATTTCGGTAGGTTTGGGCGAGCATTGAACCAACCCAACGGCAGGAAGTTGAATATTTGAGGTGACATGAAAAGTAACTCCGTACCAAGTTGTCAACAGTCTTGTATCTTCATGGTTTGTGCATATTGGTCACATTCATTTGTGTGGTTACATTGGTCTTTGTATGATTATATGATTTGTCTAAAGTAGTGAATGGTCTTATGTGGTAATTTAAATAATTAAATAATTGGTAAAATAAAAACATAAAATAATGAGTAAATATGGCAATGAATAAATATTAGAAATAATAAAAGCATTGCATTTATTTTTGAGTCTCTCAATGGTTGATTTTAAATAAGTAAATATTTAATGAAGAATTGTGGGAATGAATATTTATATATATTTGTTTAAATAAAAGTTTATGTTGTGAATTTAGAATTTATTTAGTTTTGATTAAAAATGAAAATGTATTATAGAAAAAAGCATCAATGAATATTATTTGGTTTTATTGAAATGTGACCTCTGGTATTCACGGGAAGAGGAAATTGAAGGGATTCATGGGAATGGATTTTAAGAGGGGGTTTCTTTGTTTGAGGGGATGGTTTTTGGAATGCTGGAGAAAATTCTCTTCCAATCAATTTTCTGTCCTTAGTTCTTTTCTGTTTGTGGAGAAATTGGTGAAGAGGAAGGAGGATTCGGATCGGTTGCTGGAGGCTTTGCAGCAAAGGAATTAGTACAACGAAAGGATCAAAGCTTCTTCAATCTTCTGCAAGCGAAGGACGCCAGGTTCCTTCTTTTAATTTATTTACCCTCTGTTAAAATAGGGATTTGTGCTTGTGAATGAAATTTGTATTTAAGATTGAAAATTAGGAAGAAAATTTACTGGGGGTTACAGTTTAATCAAAGGAAATTGGGGATTGTTATTTGATTGATGAAATTTCTGGGGTTTCTGGGTGATGGCTGGTTATTTAAAAAGAGGGGTTTTAATTGAAATCTGGGAATTAAACAACATTCTGTTATTTCATTTTGTTTTAAAAATTTTGTTATTGTTTTGAAAACAATTACCTTCCCTCAAATTTCTGGCTCATATATATATATATATATATATTTCCTTAGAAAGCATTTTATTTCAAACATGCACAGTGAATTTCATGTGAATAGTAATTCTCTGTTACTGTAATATTCAAACCTCTGAAAATATATATACACATATTTATATATATATATATATATTAGATATATACATATATATAAATATATATATATATATATATATATATATATTTTAATCGAATGAAAATTTGAATGGAAATTCGAAATTGTTAAAAAAACCCGTCACACTGTTCATGCCTTTTATTTTTGATTTTATTCATATATTAATAAAGGCTGTGTGGGGGACGGCCTCGGCCGTACCCACCACACTGCCTTTGGGCGCAGAACGGTACCGTCGATACCGTGGACAGTCTAGACTATCCACAGCAGTCCTTTGGACTGCCGTGTGCAGTCCGTAGACTGCCCACGGCCGGCGGGGTCCGGTTCTCTATGCCAATGTTTTGGGATTAAATCCCAATTAAAATTTTAATGTGTTTTGAATATAGAATTTTAATGTCGATTTCTATATATTAAGTGCGTGGAGTTTTTTTTTTATTTAGATATATATATGTATATATGTATATGTATATATATGCTATAAATATATATATATATATATATATATATATATATATATATATATATATATATATATAGATTAATTTATTTAATGCAGTTTAGAGTATTATTTAGTGAATTTTTTTTACGTTGACCCCAAGAGGGAATATATAAAATCTTGTTTTAAATGTTGTTTTAATAGATATTACATTGGATTTAACGTTAGCAAACAAATGCATCAATATGTCTGTTTTTGATTAAGAGTTTTGTTTACGTAACTTAGCTATCTAGAAAATAGATATTCACAGTTAGATTCTGTTTCTTTTCTATTTAATAATAAATCAAAAAAATTTACAATGAAAATATTAGTAAATTAGAAAGAAATCTATTTTATTGAATTTACAACTTGGAAAGAATATTGTGGGTAAAACAGCATTGTTTATTAATTCTAGTTTTAGTATGATTGCATTTTAGGAATGGAATTTATTTTGTAATCTACTTTGGAATTAAATAGGTTGTCTCTTTTAATTATTTATTCTTGAAATTTAATCTTGTTGCATTGTTGGGTTTGGGACACTGTTAATTTCTTGATGTGGGAACCCGTTTGTGTCAACACTTTAGTCTTCCAGAGGATGATGTTTTTCGCTGAGTTTTATACTTTTTCACCTTGATTTCTAATGAGTTATGTTTTATTAATGGGGTGTACCAAATTATGAGATTTTGTTATGGTATTTTTATTTGCGAGATGGTTTATGCCTCGTGTATTGCTTTTGTTGTCATACTTTGATTATTATGATTGGCATGGTACAACCCCTATTTTTGGTGGGTCTCTAGGGAGAGTGGCTCCTCATGGGGGCCGGTGCCCCATTTAAGGGGAAGAGCTCAGGATAACCAACGATTGAGTTAGTAAATAAGTGAAAACCTAATAATTAACTTAGGTGGGTTGGGTAGTAATATCATTGCAAGATTTTAAAAATGGATGCCTCGTCTTCATTAGTGCTACCGCAGACTAATGGAAGGCTGAGAAGGCTGTGGTTGGCAAGGTCGTGACCCCGTCCTCACGAGAGGTCTATGGCTCCGCATGAGTCACCCTATGGACCGGCGCCTCCAATTGGGAGGAAGAGCATAGGATAGCCATAGATGGGACCGACGCCTCCAGTTGGGAGGAAGAGCACAGGACAACCCATGTAGGACTATGCGATGACACTCTCCCCTAGTTGCCCATGTATTTGTGTTATTGTGTTCCTCTAGAAGTGGGTTATGGGAGTTGATTTAGATTGTTGTTTGAATTGATTTAAATTGATTTAAGATTATTGTTTTGATACCTCTTTAGCATGCATTGTATGATCTCATTTATATTTTATTTACGATCTTGCATCTTCATGACATTGTGATATGGTGTTATTGGTTGCTCATTTTAATTGGTGTATTGTGAGATGGATCTATGTTGGTACTTTTTGTATGGTTGTACTTTTTATTGTCATTCTTGGTCGGAGTTACTTCTCTGTCACCTCTTAGCACGGGGGTGGTCGGGTGGAACGTGCTCCGCACACCGTTGGGTTCCCCATCAGCGTTCGTGGCTTCAGTTTCATCTAGTTGAAGATTTATTCCAGTTGATCTCCTTGTATTTTGATAAACTTGTATATTGTATTCATCCCACATGTTTGGGATTCATGATGTTACTTTATGGATGATGTAACATTTGAAAGATGATGTAATGTAATTATCTACTTTTTTATTTTAATAGGTTATGAAATCTCTCATGGGTTTATCTTGTGATAGAATTTATGTATGTTTTTATATAATGTTGTCATTTATAGTTTCTTGTTTGATATCTTATGAGATGATGTTTAGTAATGTTTATTTTTCGATGTAACCTCGTGGGGCCCCAAAGGACATGGTTGATTATGTTGTTTTTATGATCATTTTAATATTATTGATGATTATTTATCTTCCTCTTAAAAAAAAAAATATTGTGCGCTCTTTTGATGTTTGTTCTTTGGGGCTTGCCCGGCGGGCGTTACAACTTGGTATCAGAGCCAAGGTGGCACACGCTGGGGTCTTTGGGTGGTTATGTCCACTAGGTAACCTTTGTGTGTTGGCTCTTGAGCTCATGTGTACCTTTGTCTTATTGTGCAGAAGCATGCCTAGAGGCAGAGGTAGAGGTAGAGGCCGAGGTAGAGGTCGAGGAAGAGGCCGAGGTGGTGGCCGTGGGGCCAACCAACTGAATCCTTCACCGCCAAGCTCTCATGGTCTTGAGTCTGAGGAGCAACAGAATTCTCAGAACAATCAGTCAGGTGGTGGACGAAATCTGGAACAGCCGGGGTTGGATGGGCAGTTGCAGCATCTTTTGGGTGAGCTTCTCGATAGATTGGGCCCTAGACTTAATGGGGATCAGCCGGTTGAGAGACAAAGAGAAAGGTCTCCAAGGCACAGGGGAGCTTCAGTTGATCAGGATGCTTTATTAGCTGGTCATATGAGGGATTTAATGAGAGCTCATCCACCTACCTTCGATGGCTCTGGAGGAGGGTTGGAAGCTGAGACCTGGTTAACTGATTTGGGTTGATGCTTCGCAATGCACCCTTACGGTAGTAATACCAAGGCACGATGTGCTGTTATGCATTTGCGGGGTTTCGCGTCCACTTGGTGGCAGCTTGAGGAACAGAAGTTACATATGGATATCAGTATGGTCACTTGGGAATTTTTCTTGGAAAGGTTCAGGGCCTGCTTTCTCTCATATCATTGGAGGCAGTGCAGGGCAGATGAATTCCACGATCTTAAGCAAATGGCAATGTCAGTAGAACAGTATCAACGTCACTTCTATGAGCTGAAACAGTATGCAGGGATTAGCCATGATGAAGGGATGTTGGTTTAGCACTTTGTTTAAGGTTTGAACGCATGCATTAGTGGTGGTGTAAGGGTCTTCAAACCTAAGACCATGGAAGTTGCTGTCGAGAAGGCTCGTTTGGTAGAGGAAAGCTTAGCCATGGCTTTGGGTGGTCATGTAGGAGTACAGATTGGTAGTGTGCCTGCTCCTAGAGCTGTTTCGCAAGGGGGTCAGGCACAGTCAGCAGGACCTTCTAAGAGTCATTTTGGGCCTTCAAGAGGGGGTCAAAAGCAGCAGTCTCAACCGAAGCACAAGAATGCTACTTCTCAGCAAGGTGGTCACTTTCAATTTTGCAAGGATCAGAACTGGAACCGTACATGTTCAGGACAACCTGCGCTGAGTTTTCAGTCTACACCTAGTCATGGGTGTTTCCAGCAATCGAATGCTCCATCTGAGGGAAGAGGTTTTGGCCGAGGTTTTGGATGTTTCTCATGTGGGTAACAAGGGCATATTGCTAGGATGTGTCCTCAAAAGAATGCTTCAGAGTTTAGTCAGAAACCAGCTATGTCCAAGCCGACAGTGGGAGACGCAGGGAGATCTCATCGAGTCTTCACAACAGTGGATAATCGGCAGGTGGATCATCAGAGCACCATCATTGAAACTACAGGTTCATTACATAAGTTTAACATTTTAGTACTTTTTGATTCTGGTGCATCTGATTCTTTTATCTCTCCTTTATTTGTTGAGCGATGTAAACTGGGGGCAATAAGGCAAAGTGGAAAGTGGTAGGTTGAGTTAGCTTCAGGATCTAAGGTTGTGGTTGAGAAGCTTGTGCAAGGTTGTAGGTTAGAGTTAGGGGCCATGTCAACTAAGGTGGATCTCAGAATTCTTCCACTTGGTTCTTATGATGTAGTCTTGGGCATGGATTGGCTAAGCTCACATCGTGCTTTGATTGATTGCCGCCGTAAAGCAATGTGGTGTGTGGATGATTTTGGTAAAGAGGTGGAAATTGTGGGTGTTCAGAGGCCTGTCTCTTTGAGAATGATTTCAGCTATGCAGTTAAAAAGGTGTTTTCGTCAGGGTTGTCAGCTATTTCCTGTATCGGTTAATGACCTTGAGTCGGAGGATAGTCGTGAGGTGTCTTTGAATGATTACCCTCTTATTGGAGAATTTTTTGATGTTTTCCCTAGTGAGATACCAGGTATGCCTCCTAAGCGAGAGGTGGATTTCAGGATTGATTTGGTGCCTGGGGCTGAGCCTATCTCTCGGGCTCCTTACAGGATGACCACTCAGGAGCTCCAAGAGCTTCGTCTGCAGTTAGAAGAATTGTTAGCTAAGGGGTTTATCCGCCCTAGTGTCTCTCCGTGGGGAGCACCAGTGATCTTCATCAAAAAGAAGGATGGGTCTCTCCGCCTTTGTATCGATTACCAGCAATTGAACAAGGTAACCATAAAGAATTGCTATCCCCTTCCCAGGATTGATGATCTCTTTGATCAGATAAAAGGGGAAAAGGTATTTTCCAAGATCGACCTTAAATTACGGTATCATCAGTTGTGGATAGCAGAGGCCGATATTCATAAAACTACTTTTAGATACATTAGTATGGTCATTATGAGTTCCACGATGATGCCACCGGGTTGACAAATGCACCTTCAGTCTTTATGAGTCCCTAATGAATGGGGTATTCTAAACTTTCTTGGATAGGTTAGTCCTAAATGTTTCTGGATGATATTTTGATTTATTCTAAGTCTATGGAGGAACATGAGGTGCACCTAAAGCAGGTTTTGCAGTGCTTAAGGGATAACCAGTTGTATGCCAATTTGGCAAAGTGTGACTTTTATAAGACTAAAGTTCAGTATTTGGGCCATGTGATTTCTGAAGAGGGAATTTCTGTTGATCCTGCTAAAATCCAGGCTATCATGGATTGGCCCGTGCCCACTAATGTCTCAGAAGTTCGCAGTTTCATGGGATTAGTTGGGTATTATCGGCGGTTCGTTCAAGGCTTTTCTAGGATTGCGCATCCTATCACATCACTTCAGAGGAAAGGAAAGAAATTTCTTTGGACAGAGCAGTGTCAGTTGGCGTTCCAAACCCTTAAGGAGAAACTGACTAGTGCTCCAATTCTGGCAGTGCCGGATCCTTCAGGTGATTTTGTGGTTTGTACTGATGCTTCGTTGGAGGGTCTTGGAGCCGTGTTGATGCAGGATGGAAGAGTGATTGCTTATGAATCTCGGAAGTTAAAGGATCATGAACTCAATTATCCCACACATGACCTTGAATTGGCAGTAGTTGTTCATGCTCTTGTGAGATGGAGGCACTTTTTGTTAGGGCACCGGTTTGAGTTGCATACAGATCATCGGAGTTTGCAATACATCTTCACTCAGCCGAATTTGAATGCAAGGCAGAGGAGGTGGATGGAATTTTTGTGTGAATATGATTTTGAGGTCAAGTATATTCAGGGTAAGGAAAATGTGGTGGCTGACGCTCTAAGTCGATGAAGGCATGAGGTTTCTGCAATATCTCTTGAGGTGGATTTGAAGAGTCAGATTCTTGCAGCCCTTCCTTCAGATAGTTGGTATTCAGAGGTAAAAGCTGAGGTAGAATCAGGTAGAGCTTTGGAGGGGAAATTTGCTAGTTATTCGTTAGATTCGGATGGTGCTTTGCGTTTCTCTGGACGTTTATATGTACCTTCTTCAGAGGGGCTTCGAACATTGATTTTGACAGAGGGTCATCGAGCGCCTTACGCAGCACATCCTGGAGTTAAGAAAATGTATGCGGATCTTCGGTCGCTCTATTTTTGGTCAGGAATGAAGCGGGATATCGCCGACTTTGTGGCTCGATGTCTTGAATGTCAGAGGGTGAAGGCTGAACATCATCATCCAGCAGGATTGCTACAACCTCACCTTGTTCTGGAGTGGAAATGGGATGTTATTTCTATGGATTTCATTGTTGGGTTACCTATGTCATCTAAAATGACATGATGCTATTATGGTCTGATGGACAAATTGACTAAGGTAGCTCATTTTTCTCCTATTCGATCATCATATACGACATCTTATGTTGCTAAGGTGTTCATGAATGATATAGTTAGATTGCATGGGATACCACAGAGGATCATTTCTGACAGAGATCCGGTATTCACGTCTGCTTTGTGGACATCCTTGCAGCAGTCTTTGGGAACGAAATTGAACTTTAGTTCTGCTTATCATCCTGAGACTGATGGACAAACTGAGAGAGTCAACCAGGTGCTTGAGGATATGCTTCGTATGTATGTCATGGATCAGCAATCATGGTGGGAGGACTATCTATATTTGGTTGAGTTTGCATATAACAATGGGTACCATAGCTCTATTGGTATGGCTCCTTTTCAGGCTTTGTATGGTCATCCTTGTCATACTCCTCTAAGTTGGGATTGAATGGAGGACAGGGTACTTCTTGGGCCCGAGATGCTTAGAGATATGGAGCAGCAAGTGTCTCGCATTCGAGAGCATCTTGTAGCTACTTAGGATAGACAAAAGAAGTATGCTGACACTCATAGAGTTGATCGGCAGTTTGCAGTTGGTGATCGGGTTTTCCTTCGAGTGCATCCGCGGAAGAGCCCAATTCATTACGGAAATGGTTCAAAGCTTGTGCCTCATTTTGTTGGACCCTTTGAGGTGTTGGAGTGGATTGGAGCTGTTTCTTACCGTTTAGCTTTGCCACCCAGTTTGTCGCGGATCCACGATGTATTTCATGTTTCTGTTCTTAGACCATATTTTCCTGATGTTACTCATGTTTTGGATTGGAATGCTCTTCAGGTCGAGGACGCGCAGCTGGTACTCGAGCCCGTGGCCGTGCTTCAGCGTCGGTGACTTACCCTCCGAGGCAGAGAGATTGATTAGGTGGGGGTTCAGTGGGACCCAAATGATGAGGCTTCAGCTACTTGGGAGGATGCCTCTCGTATCAGGGATTCTTATCCTTATCTTTTCACTGGCTTCTAGGAGTAAGCTGAATTTTAGGGGGGGAGGATGTAATACCCCTCATGCTACTATTTGATTTTGACATTCACTGTGGTTTTGTTTGGCACATTGTGATTTTGGTTGATACTATTGCTATTATGTGTGGTAGCTTAGACTATTACTATACTCTTATGATGCCATGGATATTGTGACGACATTTTATTATGATCATTTGATGGAGTTATTTGGAATGCAGTAGACTATAGAATAGTAATTTATGATGTGGTGTAAAATTATAATATTATAATGCTTTATATGATGATATGTTTTGGTGAGGAGACAGGTAGCATCACTCGTTCGTGAGCGCCCTGCTACGCTGTGAATCCTCCTCACAATGCTTTGATTTTATGTATATTGTATATCACCTTGTGGGTGCAGGCTTTGCAGGAATAAGACTCGATTCCATCTATTTTGGTAGGTCTGGGCAAGCATTGAACCAACCCAACGGCAGGAAGTTGAATATTTGAGGTGACATGAAAAGTAACTCCGTACCAAGGTGTCAACAGTCTTGTATCTTCATGGTTTGTGCATATTGGTGACATTCAATTGTGTAGTTACATTGGTCTTTGTATGATTTTATGATTTGTCTAAAGTGGTGAATGGTCTTATGTGGTAAATTAAATAATTAAGTAATTAATAAAATAAAAACATAAAATAATAATTAAATATGGCAATAAATAAATATTGGTAATAATAAAAATATTACTTTTATTTTGAGTCTCTCAATGGTTGATTTTAATAAGTAATTATTTAATGTAAATTGTGGAAATGATGAATATTTATATATTTGTTTAAATAAAGTTCATGTTGTGAATTTAAATTTATTTTAGTTTGATTAAATGCATTATGGAAAAAAAAGCATTAATGAATATTATTTGGTTTTATTTCTTGAAATGTGTCCTCTGGTATTCACGGGAAGAGGAAATTGAAGGGATTCATGGGAATGGATTTTAAGAGGAGGTTTCTTTGTTTGAGGGGATGTTTTTTTGGACGGCTGGAGAAATTTTATCTTCAATCATTTTTCTGCCCTTGATTCTTTTCTGTTTTTGGAGAAATTGGTGCAGAGGATTAGGATCGGAGTTCTTTGGGGTTTGTAAAGGAGATTATTATCCAGAAAGGATCAAAGCTTCTTCAAATCTGCATAGCGAAGAGACGCCGGGTTCCTTCTTTAATTTATTTACCCTCTGTTAAAATAGAGTTTGTGCTTGTAAATGAAATTTGTATTTAAGATTGAAAATTAGGAAGAAAATTTACTAGGGGTTACAGTTTAATCAAAGGAAATTGGGGATTGTTATTTGATTGATGAAATTTCTGCGGTTTTTGGGTGATGGCTGGTTATTTAAAAAGAGGGGTTTTAATTGAATTCAGGGAATTAAACAGCATCCTGTTATTTCATTTTGTTTTAAATTTTTTTTGTTATTGTTTTGAAAATAATTATCTTCCCTCGAATTTCTAGTTCATATATATATATATATATATATTTCCTTAGAAAGCATTTTATTTCAAACATGCACAGTGAATTTCATGTGAACAGCAATTCTCTGTTACTGTAATATTCAAACCTCTGAAAATATATATATATATATTAGATATATATATACATATATATAAATATATATATATATATATATGTATTTTAATCGAATGAAAATTTGAATGGAAATTCAAAATTGTTAAAAAAAACACGTCATACTGTTCATGCCTTTTATTTTTGATTTTATTCATATATTAATAAATGCTGTGTGGGGGACGGCCTCGGCCGTACCCACCACACTGCCTTTGGGCGCATAACGGTACCGTCGGTACTGTGGACAGTCTAGACTGTCCACGGCCGGCGGGGTCCAGTCCTCTATGCCAATGTTTTGGGATTAAATCCCAATTAAATTTTAATGTGTTTTTATATAATTTTTAATATGCGATTTCTTTATATTAAAATTTCTGTGCAGATTTTTATTTAGATATATATGGCAGCATATATAAGAATGTATATATATATATGTATATATGTATATATATGTATATATATATATATATATGTTGTAGATATTTATATATATATATATATATATATATATATATATATATATATATATATATATATATATATATATATATATATATATATATATATATAGATAATTTATTTATTAAGTTTGTAGTATTATTTAATTAATTTTTTTCACGGAAATTATTTTAAAGGAATATATAAATCTTGAACTTTAAAATCTGTTTTAATGATATTCCACATTTGATTTAACCGTTAGCAAACAAATGCATCAATATAATCTGTTTTGATTAAAATTTTATTTTCTGTAACTTAGCTGTTATCTAGAAAATAGATATTCATAGTTAGATTTTATTTCTTTTCTCTTTAAAAATAATAAAGTAGAAATTGTTACAATGAAAATATTAGTGAAATAGAAAGAAATCTGTTTTATTGAATTTTCAAATTGGAAAGGATATTGCTGATAAAACAGCATTATTTATTAATTCTGGTTATAGTATGATTGCATTTTAGGAATGGAATTTATTTTGTAATCTACTTTGGAATTAAATAGGTTATCTCTTTTAATTATTTATTCTTGAAATTTAATCTTGTTGCATTGTTGGGTTTGGGACACTGTTAATTTCTTGATGTGGGAACCCGTTTGTGTCAACACTTTAGTCTTCCAGAGGATGATGTTTTTTCTAAGTTTTATACTTTTCACCTTGATTTCTGATGAGTTATGTTTTATTAATGGGGTGTACCGAATTATGAGATTTTGTTATGGTATTTTACTTGCGAGATGGTTTATGCCTCATGTATTGCTTTTGTTGTCATACTTTGATGATTATGATTTGGCATGGGTACAGCCTGTTTTTTGGTGGGTCTCTGGGAGGCTGGCTCTCGTGAGGGGCCCGGCGCCCATTGGGGAAGAGCTCGAGGATAACCCAGGTAAGTTAGTAAAGAAGTGAAAACCTAATAATTAACTTAGGAGGTTGGGTTGGTGTGCTTTATCGTGCAAGATTTTAAAATGGATACCTCGTCTTCATTAAGTGCTTCCATGAGACTAATGGAAAACCCGATGGTTAGCAAGGTCATTGACCTAGATCTCACGAGAGGTCCTAGGCTCCATGGAAGTCACCCTATGGACTGGCTTCCGGTTGGGAGGAAAAACACTGGGACAATACATGGATGGGACCGGTTACTCAGTTGGGAGGAAAACAGGACAGCTATATGGGACTATGTGATGACACTCTCCCCTAGTTGCCTTATGTGTTTGTGTTATTGTGTTCCCTCTGGAAGTGGGTTGTAGAGTTGATTTAGATTATTTGTTTGAATTGATTTAAATTGATTTAGATTATTGTTTTGATACCTCTCTTTGCTTGTCGTTGTATAGTCTCATTTTATATTTTTATTTGCGATCTTGCATCTTTTATGACATTTGTGATATGGTGTTATTGGTTTGCTCATTTAATTGGTGTATTGTGAGATGGATCTATGTTGGTACTTTTTGTATGGTTGTACTTTTTGTTGTCATTCTTGGTCAGAGTTACTTCTCTGTCACCTCTTAGCACGGGGGTGGTCGGGTGGAACGTGCTCCGCACACCGTTGGGTTCCCCATCAACGTTCGTGGCTTCCATCTTATCCAGTTGAAGATTTATTACAGTTGATCTCATTGTATTTTGATAACTTGTATATTGTATTCATCCCACATGTTTGGGATTCATGATGTAACTTTATGGATGATGTAACATTTGAAAGATGATGTAATGTAATTATCTACTTTGTAATTTTAATTGGCTATGAAATGTCTCATGGGTTATCTTGTGATAGAATTTATGTATGTACTTATCTAATGTTGTCATTATAGTTCCTTTTGATATCTTATGAGATGATGTTTAGTAATATCTATTTTCTATGTAATCTCGTGGGGCCCCAAAGGACATGATTGATTTTGTTGTTGTATATGATCATTTAATATTGATATGATGATTATTTATCTTCTTTTAAAAAAAATATTTGCGTTCTTTTGTGGTTTGTTCTTTGGGGCTTGCACGGCAGGCGTTACAGCTTTGCTCTGTATTCACATACCTTTTCTTAACACTCACAACTTATTCACATGATTCTGCAAGATTTTGCATCACTGCTTGTATTCAGATCATCCATTCATTAAAATATTATTTTCCTCGACTCAAATTAACCTTGTATATATATTGAAATCCATTGCAAACATCAATTAGGCCAACCTAATTGGATGTAGCCTTAAATTATACAAAAAATGTCTTATCAACACCCAATTCAAACCAAAAAATTGCCTTCACACCAAAAAAACCAGCAATATAGGTCGACATGGACCTATAACAACTCCCTTTTCCATTCACAACATATATTTAATCTTCACAATTCTTTGCATAACTCAAGTTGGCCAAGCATAGAACCAAAAAGTAAAATAATCCAACTAATCATCACCATAGAATATGTGGACCACAAAATGTCATACCAACTGGAAAATACAATGTACTAACAGCTATAAGTATTCTATCAAAACCGTAATGAATAAATTGAATGTGTGGAGGAATGAAGACCAGTTAGGTAATAGCTAGTACGCAGAAAACTGTGTATAACCATATCTACCAGACTTATGTTACTTGCAAATTTTGAACCACTTATCCAAAACAACTAAAATTATGAAATAAGATGCTAGTGAAATCCATGAACAACATACTAGAACCGCTTAAGTAGATCTAACATGGTGAACAAATGCGAACCAAAATATCGGAGGGCACTGTGTGCTGAAGCTGTCGGTGTAGACACTTAGCCAAAAACCCTTTTGTAAAATAAAAAATTCTTCATACTAATTTAGCATTCATCATGTGGTATTGACATCAATGATAATTCATTGATGACAACCTTCTTTCTTTCAACACTTTGAGACTTGATAATCCATCATAGTATCATTTATTTATTTCAAAATGACTAAACAACTCTTTTATCCTTAATTTTTAGCTCATTTAGATAATTTTTATCCTTCTAAATTTGAGTCTCATATGATCTTAACCTAACTTTTAAAAATAATCAAATTCACACAACAATTAGGAAAAATACTATCAAATATTAGAAGAATCATCAAAGTGGTACATGTAATTAGGAACTCACAATAATAAATATGTTAAAGAACTATTTGAGATTGAAGGAAGGGGTAAAAAGGCTCAACTTTTTAGGTGGGCCAAGGTACAATAAATAAAGGGTTGGGTCTAGATACATAATATAAGATAAAATCACTACTAACAAGATTAATTTATTTATTCCATTAGGAGATTGGTTTAAATTCAAACATTCATTACACAAGATTCATATATACAAGTACATCACATTTATACTAAAAATGGTAGGAAAACACTAACTATATATTTACATTATTTTTCATGCAATTTAGTTACCATATTAGAGTTATAATTCATTGTTCTACTATGGAATTAATTCATGAATATAGGATCGACCCAAGAAGTATTATTTAATCTTTTTTTACATTCAAATGCCTCAACTTGAGTACTTGATACAAACTTATCATCTTTCTAACTACTCAAAACTTTCACATTAAATAGAAGTATCATGCAACATACTAAATTTTTTGACAATAAGGATAGAATTTATGAGCTATACATTTTTTAAACTTACTTAAAAAAATTATCATGAAATAAATTTACAAAAAGATAAATTCAATAACATGACCTAGAAATAAACTTTTAGAGCTTCTAGTGTTTGCTAACTTGACTTTGATACCAAATGTTAGACCCACCCATATACACATATATAAATAGACATAAATATAATGTAACTAATTTTTTTTGTTACAACACTTAAATGCTAAGGGTTAAAACAATCACCATTGTGAATTATGCACACTCAACATTTTTGCATGTGTAATCAAAATGAGGGCACACCACTTGAGACAAAGATAAACATTAACAAAAGTATGTGTCATGGAACCCCATTTATAACACACTAGAAAATTGACAATACTATAACAAGGTGTCAACATTATTATGCATGGCATCTTGAAGGTAAAAAATCACATGAGTATTTTCCCTCTAAACTTCCTAAGAGGAAGCAATAAATCTTCATCAACTTACAACAACTTGACCAATATATTTTTAAGTCTAAAAAACAAACAAATAAATTTTAATATTGAATCTAACTAGGCTTCTAGCATTATTATAATAGACTTTAAACTTAATTTACAATTAAATAAAATTGATGTAAAATATTTTTACTCAAAATTTGATTTACAATAAATACAATAAATTCATGGAGAAAATAGATAGTTATGGACTACATAAATAAATCAACTTAATTTTGGCTAAAAAGATTAGACAAATTTTATGATACACATTTCCACATTAATCAAAAGTAAAAATCATTATATTACTTTGTTTTAATTTTGTTTTAGACTTATCTTCTAATTGCTTCTTTCAATATAGTTTGAGTAATAATTACATTTCTAGTCTATTTCTTGTTATTTATCTTACAATTAAACCATAAATGATAACACATAACAAATAAATCAAAATAATCCACAAAATACTTGAGAGTAGTAAACTATAAAATATATGGATAATTAATAAAATACTATAAGATAAACCCATCATTTACCCAACAATCTCATTTTACAAGCTTTATCCTAAAATAAGGAGCAAGACAAGAATTAAAATAACATTTTTATTATCTAATTATAATGTTTAGATATGTTTTGGCAAAACATACTAATAAATTCCACATAATTTTCAATTATCAAATATGTTTTTTATAAGATAATCAAGGAAAGGGCCTTCAACCAAGAGTTTAAGACAACAACATTAAAAAAAATAAAAACAGAGGCATGCAGGCCGAGAGACAAAATTGCAAGGCACGTAGACCCGCTTGAGACAAAACAAGAAAAAATAAAAATAGAAGTTGAAAAAAAACAATACCAGCAACCAAAAGAGCCTAATTAATCAAGTCCCAATTCTCCAACAGATCGTCTGCCTCCCAATATTCTTTGGTCTATACCTTCTTTCCTTTTATATTGATGGATTTAGCCAACTAAGAATCTTTGAATTTACCAAGTTTCTCTCTCTGCTTGTTGATTTAATATTTTCCTGACACATTCCCCATGATCACTTTCAACATTATTCCATGGGTAATAGAAGTAAGATTGCAGATTGTCATTTCTATTCTTTTGATTTTATCATTGTTGGAATTCATCTTAATTTTCATATCCTTGACATTTTTTTGTAAAATATCCAATTGAGATCTAATATGAGTAGGAGATTCCTTCTCACAACTTTTTTTTCAACTTTGTCATCCTTTTTAACCTCATTTTATCATTGCCTATAGGATCAAAGAATAAATCTTCCTCCTCCTCCCGATTACCATGTTATTCTTCTTCTTTATTACCAACTTCAACATCAATATCTTTATCATCATCTTCTAGGCCCTTCTTATCATCTTCCTCATCTTCATCATGCATCTCCTCCTTCTCAACACCATAACCTACCTCCACCTCAATATCCTCACAATGTTATTCCAAAGCCTCAATCTACAACAACTCCACCCGGTCCTCACTATGGATAGCATCCTCAAAATCCTCAAGTAGAGGGATGGAATCCTCATCCTCAAAGTCATCCTTCTCCATATCCAAAGAGGAAACAACCTTTTTAACTTTAGACTCCAAAGAAGAACCCATAATAGGCAGATTGGATAACCCCTAACAAATCTTTGTCCCCCAAAGACAACAGGGTTTTCTTCTCCAGAAGTAATAAGGTGTTTTTATCTCCTTCAACATCGGATATGTTGATGGTACCCCCTTCATCCATAGTGGAAATTTAATTTCTATTTTTATTCTTAACAAAGTTGGTCAAGGAGGGGTTTTCCTTTTAATATGGATGACTTTATATATATTCAAGCAATCTCTTTCTAGAGTGTTTTCGATAGGGGATAGCAGGGAGGAATTTCTATCAGTCATAACAAACCTTTTTCTCTTTTTAGAGGAGATAATAATGAGGTCCTTGAGAGTAGGAGAGGTGGTAGCAGCCCTAGCGGAAACCTCTTTGATTTTAACAACCTTTTTACTCTCAAACTTGGAGCTAGAACTAGGGATTCCTTTAGCAATTTTATTAGACAAAGGGGAAGGTTCAAGTTCAATTTCCTGAATTCTAACACTGCATTTCCTAATAGAAGGATTTTTCTTAGGGGCCACAAAAAGTCTATACTTATACAGGGTCATGATTAAACCTTGGTTAAGGGGGGATAGGCCCCATCTAGGATGTATTTTTGTAGAGAGGAAAGCATGTAATAAGGTAAGTTAATCTTAAACCCAT